>WNWK01001138.1:137500-147500 GCA_009830355.1 Cherax destructor | reverse complement strand
AGCCTACTCACACCTCTCCCCAAGACAGTTGGAGTCCTTATCTTAGAAGTGCTAGTTGTTAAGGGCCTTCGTCCAAGCCCTCAGCCCCTCTTCAATGGGAAGGGTGGCACGCTGACCTCCAGTATGACCTTCTGAGTAAGGGTGATTCAGCAATGACCCAGTTTGGAGAGGATACATCAAACGACGTTTCGGTCCATTCTGGATCATTATCAAACGTTTCGGGTACATCCAAGACCATTTAAATTTTCTAGGGATGATTGTAGTGGGGTGAGGGCCTTTCCCAAGCCGGGGTGAAGTGGGACTACCAGGACAAGGCTGACTCTTCTTGACATGGGATCGGTAAAGGCTGAGGTCTTCACCTCCTTCCCTCACCTTCGTTATCTTCTTCCTTATTACTAACTACCTGCGGTTTTCTAGCCCTCCTCCCCCACCTTACTTCATCTGCGTCTCCTTCCTCCCCCCCCCCCGCTAACTACCACAAAGGGAGGGAGTGACACGGTGCCACGCCCCCTTCCAAGAGAGGCACACACTGCTTCAACACTGTAGTGAAAGTGGCTGATGTTTGGGCGTCTCCCTTTGTGTGACCCACTTACATACCTTGCACACACACACACACACACACACACACACACACACACACAAACACACACACTCACACACACACACACACACACACACACACACACACACACACACACACACACACACACACACACACAACACACACACACACACACACACACACACACACACACACACACACACACAAACACACACACACACACACACACACACACAGTCTCGGTATATTATATCTTAGAGTTGATTCATTGTCCTGCCGCAACGGTCACTTTCTTTCCCACTGTTGTTGTTGGTGGTGCTGGTAGTGCTGTTGTTGGTGGTGGTGCTGGCGGTTGGTGGTGCTGGTAGTAGATGTTGGAGGTGGTGGTCCACAGGTCACTGTAGCTGCAAAAATCACAGGTCACTACAGCAGCTGCAGCAATCACAGGTCACTACAGCAGCTGCATCAGTCACAGGTCACTGCAGCAGCCACAGGTCACTGTAGCAGCTGCAGCAGCCACAGGTCACTGCAGCAGCAGCTGCAGATAGCTTCATTGGTCTTCATTTCGCGGACCAGTGAACAGCGGTAAACTACATCATGTTCCACTCTTGTGAACTCTGAGGGAACTCACTGGGAGGGGAGAGAACGCAGGTCCTGGTACATAGGGAAGAGTATTCATTAAGACGCAGGTGCTGGTACATAGGGAAGAGTATTTACTAAGACGCAGATGCTGGTACATAGGGAAGAGTATTCACCAAGACGCAGGTAAAAGGTACATAGAGGAGACTAATAATTAATACGCAGGTAAGAGAGAAAGATGAGATGACAGTAGATGGGAGACAAGACATATATGAAACCATTTATTTCTTCAGTCATTCTTCCACAGCAGTAAGTTAAAAGGCTTATTGTATCTTTCACCTTTTCTCGGCCATTACATATTCAAAGAATTCTTTTCAATTTTTTTTTTTATTCTCATTTTCTCTCTCTCTCCCCGTAAATGTTAGACAAATAGGGGGGTGGGAATTTTTGGTTTTGAGAAGGACCTGCCTTGTATGGGTCAGTAAGCCGTCCGCAGTGTTCCTCCATTCTTACGTTTTTTATGACGTACACAAGTAAGAGTGTACTGCCAACGCTGCACCAGCTTTCCTCACCACCTCCCTAGATAAGGATCGCAGGAACCACCTTCAGCTGGTCATAATAAGAATTTACAACTGGACATTTACCTTACCAAGTGAGTCGTCTGTCGTCCTCATGACACTAACGGTGACTTATAACAACGAACTAGACGCAATGAATATTACTCATTCTATATCATTACTGAAGACTCTTGACTCACATAATGACTCTAGGACTCCAGTAATATATATATATATATATATATATATATATATATATATATATATATATATATATATATATATATATATATATATATATATATATATATCCTTCATAGACCCATCCGCCGACATGTCCACTCCCAAATATCTGAATACATTCACCTCCTCCATACTCTCTCCTCCAATCTGATATCCAATCTTTCGTCACCTATTCTTTTGTTATCCTCATCACCTTACTCTTTCCTATATTCACTTTCAATTTTCTTCTTTTACACACCCTACCAAATTCATCCACCAACCTCTGCAGCTTCTCTTCAGAATCTCCCAAAAGCACAGTGTCATCAGCAAAAGCAACTGTGACAACTCCACTTTGTATTTGCTTCTTTATCTTTTAGCCCAACACCTCTTGCCAAGACCCTCGCATTCACTTCTCTTACAACCCCATCTATAAATATATTGAACAACCACGGTGACATCACACATCCTTGTCTAAGGCCCACTTTTACTGGGAAATAGTCCCCTTCCCTCCTACACACTCTAACCTGAGCCTCACTATCCTCATAAAAACTCTTCACTGCTTTCAGTAACCTTCCTCCTATTCCATACACCTGCAACATCTGCCACATTGCCCCCTATCTACCCTATCATACGCCTTTTCCAAATCCATAAATGCCACAAAAACATCTTTACCCTTATCCAAATACTGTTCACCTATATGTTTCACTGTAAACACTTGGTCTACACACCCCTACCTTTCCTAAAGCCCCCTTGTTCATCTGCTATCCTGCTTTCTGTTTTACTCTTAATTCTTTCAATAATAACTCTACCATACACTTTACCAGGTACACTCAACAGACTTATTCCCCTATAATTTTGCACTCTCTTTTGTCCCCTTTGCCTTTATACAAAGGAACAATACACGCTCTCTGCCAATCCCTAGGTACCTTACCCTCTTCCATACATTTATTAAATAATAGCACCAACCACTCCAAAATTATATCCCCACCTGCTTTTAACATTTCTATCTTTATCCCATCAATCCCAGCTGCCTTACCCCTTTCATTCTACCCACTGCCTCACGAACTTCCCTACACCCACAACTGGCTCTTCCACACTCCTACAAGATGTTATTCCTCCTTGCCCTACACACGAAATCACAGCTTCCCTGTCTTCATCAACATTTAACAAATCCTCAAAATATTCTCTCCATCTTCCCGATACCTCTAACTCTCCATTTAATAACTCTCCTCTCCTATTTTTAACTGTCAAATACATTTGTTCTCTAGGCTTCCTCAACTTATTAATCTCATTCCAAAACTTTTTCTTATTTTCAACAAAATGTGCTGATAACATCTCACCCACTCTCTCATCTGCTCTCTTTTACATTGCTTCACCACTCTTTTAACCTCTCTTTTTCTCTCCATATACTCTTCCCTCCTTGCATCACTTCTACTTTGTAAAAACCTCTCATATGCTAACTTTTTCTCCCTTACTACTCTCTTTACATCATCATTCCACCAATCGCTCCTCTTCCCTCCCGCACCCACTCGCCTGTAACCACAAACTTCTGCTGAACACTCTAACACTACATTTTTAAATCTACCCCATACATTTTCGACCCCATTGCCTACACTCTCACTAGCCCATCTATCCTCCAATAGTTGTTTATATCTTACCCTAACTGCCTCCTCTTTTAGTTTATAAACCTTCACCTCTCTTTTACTTACTGATTCTATTTTCCTTGTATCCCATCTACCTTTTACTCCCACTGTAGCTATAACTAAAAAGTGATCTGATATATCTGTAGCCCCTCTATAAACATGTACATCCTGAAGTCTACTCAACAGTCTTTTATCTACCAATACATAGTCCAACAAACTACTGTCATTACGCCCTACATCATATCTTGTATACTTATTTATCCTCTATGAAGGATGAGGTGAATCATAGAATTGATGAGGGGAAAAGGGTGAGTGGAGCACTTCGGAGTCTGTGGAGACAAAGAACCTTGTCTATGGAAGTAAAGAGGGGAATGTATGAGAGTATAGTTATACCAACGCTCTTATATGGGTGTGAAGCATGGGTGATGAATGTTGCAACGAGGAGAAGGCTGGAGGCAGTGGAGATGTCATGTCTGAGGTCAATGTGTGGTGTGAATATAATGCAGAGAATTCGGAGTTTGGAAATTAGGAGGAGGTGCGGGATTACAAAACGATTGTCCAGAGAGCTGAGGAGGGGTTGTTGAGGTGGTTTGGACATGTAGAGAGAATGGAACGAGACAGAGTGACTTCGAGTGTATAAATCTGTAGTGGAGGGAAGGCGGGGTAGGGGTCGGCCTAGGAAAGGTTGGAGGGAGGGTAAAGGAAGTTTTGTGTGCGAGGGGCTTAGACTTCCAGCAAGCATGTGTGAGCGTATTTGATAGGAGTGAATGGAGGCATATGGTTTTAATACTTGACGTGCTGTTGGAGTGTGAGCAAAGTAACATTTATGAAGGGATTCAGGAAACCGGCAGGCCGGACTTGAGTTCTGGAGATGGGAAGTACAGTGCCGGCACTCTGAAGGAGGGGTGTTAATGTTGCAGTTTTATAACTGTAGTGTAAAGCACCCTTCTGGCAAGACAGTGATGGAGTGAATGATGATGAAAGTTTTTCTTTTTCGGGCCACCCTGCCTTGGTGGGAATCGGCCGATGTGTTAATAAAAAAATATATATATATATATATATATATATATATATATATATATATATATATATATATATATATATATATATATATATATATATATATATAATCAGTGGTACCTCGGTATACGTCCGCTTTGGAATAAGTCCAACTTGGTATGCGTCATGTTTGGAAGCGAAAATTTTTGCTTGGTATACGACCTTTGTTTGGAATACGACTCGCGTGCTAGAACTTGCATGGGTCAAAATGAGTCACGACACCGCAAAGAGGTGACCACTGAGGAGCTGCAGGAACTTGAGAAGGAGGATCACAAGACTAAGATGGATACACTGTCTTCAGGCTCAGAAGAGGAGACAGAGGAAGCCCCTACTTCATTAATCAAGGAAATCTTTGCCAAATGGATGGACGTCAAAAACTTAGCAGAGAAGTACCACCCCAACAAAGCCCAAACAAGCCTTAATAGCATTGTTTGGAATGACCAGACAATGTCACATTTCCGAAACATCCTGAGGAGAAGACAGTAGCAAAGTTATTTGGACAGATTTTTAGTAAAAGTCAAACCTGGTGAGCTTCAACCAGGTCCAAATAGGGAAAAGAGACAGAAAAGAGACGGGGACTCTCCTTCCAAACAATAACATTTCCTCCTCCCTTCAGTTGTGGCTGGGTGTAGACTAATAGATTGCTCATTGCTTTATAATTTGTTCATGAGTGCAACCATGTACAGACGTAAGTAAATTTACTTACATGATTCATTACCTTGTAACTAGTGAATTAATTACCATTGTACCTTGTTCAGCTATCAAAACTTTGGGGCCCAGTCTCTGGACCCTATATATACCTCTGTAATCTGCAAATACCTTTGTAACTTGTCATGATTGTGACCATCTGAGTTCATTACCTTTGTAACTTGCTCAGCTATCAAACTTTGAGGTCCAGTCCCTGGACCCATTATGTACCTCTGTAATCTTTTGACTACCGCCCACAGGATGGGTATGGGGTGCATAATAAAGATATCAAACTAAAAAAAATTCTCAACACTATCCTAGTAGGCACTCGACTCCTCCCTTCTCAGCACTATCCTAGTAGGCACTCGACTCCTTCCTTCTCAGCACTATCCTAGTAGGCACTCGACTCCTCCCTTCTCAGCACTATCCTAGTAGGCACTCGACACCTCCCTTCTCAGTACTATCCTAGTAGGCACTCGACTCCTCCTTTCTCAGCACTATCCTAGTAGGCACTCGACTCCTCCCTTCTCAGTACTATCCTAGTAGGCACTCGACTCCTCCCTTCTCAGCACTATCCTAGTAGGCACTCGACTCCTCCCTTCTCAGTACTATCCTAGTAGGCACTCGACTCCTCCCTTCTCAGCACTATCCTAGTAGGCACTCGACTCCTCCCTTCTCAGTACTATCCTAGTAGGCACTCGACTCCTCCCTTCTCAGCACTATCCTAGTAGGCACTCGACTCCTCCCTTCTCAGCACTATCCTAGTAGGCACTCGACTCCTCCCTTCTCAGTACTATCCTAGTAGGCACTCGACTCCTCCCTTCTCAGTACTATCCTAGTAGGCACTCGACTCCTCCCTTCTCAGTACTATCCTAGTAGGCACTCGACTCCTCCCTTCTCAGTACTATCCTAGTAGGCACTCGACTCCTCCCTTCTCAGCACTATCCTAGTAGGCACTCGACTCCTCCCTTCTCAGTACTATCCTAGTAGGCACTCGACTCCTCCCTTCTCAGCACTATCCTAGTAGGCACTCGACTCCTCCTTCTCAGTACTATCCTAGTAGGCACTCGACTCCTCCCTTCTCAGCACTATCCTAGTAGGCACTCGACTCCTCCCTCCTCAGTACTATCCTAGTAGGCACTCGACTCCTCCCTTCTCAGCACTATCCTAGTAGGCACTCGACACCTCCCTCCTCAGTACTATCCTAGTAGGCACTCGACTCCTCCCTTCTCAGCACTATCCTAGTAGGCACTCGACTCCTCCCTTCTCAGTACTATCCTAGTAGGCACTCGACTCCTCCCTTCTCAGCACTATCCTAGTAGGCACTCGACTCCTCCCTTCTCAGCACTATCCTAGTAGGCACTCGACTCCTCCCTTCTCAGTACTATCCTAGTAGGCACTCGACTCCTCCCTTCTCAGCACTATCCTAGTAGGCACTCGACTCCTCCCTTCTCAGCACTATCCTAGTAGGCACTCGACTCTTTTCAGCAAAGTAAAAGTGAGGTTAAATTTGCATTTATTTCATCTAATTCTTTTGTATTTATGTATGTATTTTAGTATTAAGCAGTGTTTAAATTATTTTATTTAACCCCATCAATGTATAATATGCCAACAACAATAGGATTTTTTTTCATGGTAACGGATTAATCGTTTTCCCTATATTTCTTATGGAAAAATTTATTTGGTATACGTCCTGTTTGGTATAAGTCCAAGGTCCTGGAACGGATTAAGGACGTATACCGAGGTACCACTGTATTATATATATATATATATATATATATATATATATATATATATATATATATATATAAGAATATACTTTGAAGGGAGATACTGAATATAATGTTGTTCTGTCTGTATCGAACATCAAAAAGAGTATTAGGAGAGAAGTAAATAATAAATCTAAATGTCATATGGATGCAGTTAGAAGGATGTGTGTATATGTCACTCACTTTGATAAAATGATAGAAGAAAAGTACATTTAAAAAGCAACTTGCAATGTGAACAGACTGATGTTGTGGTAGCCAGACTGAGGTTCAGTTACAAGTACCTCTGGCAGTTTGGCAGATACACAGATGGTCAGCCCTATGGTCACTTTCTTGGACACTATGTGCTTGATTGTCCACTTTTTGAAGAATATCGAGATTGCGTAATAACCTGTATGATATGTCAAGGTAATGAAAATAAGATACCAAACGTTTTGAAAGAAATATCCAAAACTTGTTTATAACAAATGAGGTTTCATGGTTTTCACAACACATGTTTAGCCACGAGTGGCTTCTTCAGCCCCATGTTTAGCCACGAGTGGCTTCTTCAGCCCCATGTTTAGCCACGAGTGGCTTCTTCAGCCCCATGTTTCGGCACAAGTGGCTTCTTCAGCCCCATGTTTAGCCACGAGTGGCTTCTTCAGCCCCATGTTTAGCTACGAGTGGCTTCTTCAGCCCCATGTTTAGCCACAAGTGGCTTCTTCAGCCCCATGTTTAGCCACAAGTGGCTTCTTCAGCCCCATGTTTAGCCACGAGTGGCTTTTTCAGCCCCATGTTTAACTACGAGTGGCTTCATTAGCCCCATGTTTAGCTACGAGTGGCTTCTTCAGCCCCATGTTTAGCCAAGAGTGGCTTCTTCAGCCCCATGTTTAGCCACGAGTGGCTTCTTCAGCCCCATGTTTAGCCACGAGTGGCTTCTTCAGCCCCATGTTTCGCCACAAGTGGCTTCTTCAGCCCCATGTTTAGCCACGAGTGGCTTCTTCAGCCCCATGTTTAGCCACGAGTGGCTTCTTCAGCTCCATGTTTAGCCACGAGTGGCTTCTTCAGCCCCATGTTTAGCCACGAGTGGCTTCTTCAGCCCCATGTTTCGCCACAAGTGGCTTCTTCAGCCTCATGTTTAGCCACAAGTGGCTTCTTCAGAACCATGTTTTGCCACAAGTGGCTTCTTCAGCCCCATGTTTAGCCACGAGTGGCTTCTTCAGCCCCATGTTTAGCCACGAGTGGCTTCTTCAGCCCCATGTTTAGCCACAAGTGGCTTCTTCAGCCCCATGTTTAGCCACAAGTGGCTTCTTCAGCCCCATGTTTCGCCACAAGTGGCTTCTTCAGCCCCATGTTTCAATACAAGTGGCTTCTTCAGCCCCATGTTTCGCCACAAGTGGCTTCTTCAGCCCCATGTTTCGCCACAAGTGGCTTCTTCAGCCCCATGTTTCGGCACAAGTGGCTTCTTCAGCCCCATGTTTAGCCACGAGTGGCTTCTTCAGCCCCATGTTTCGCCCCAATTGGCTTCTTCAGCCCCATGTTTCGCCCCAAGTGGCTTCTTCAGCCCCATGTTTCGCCACGAGTGGCTTCTTCAGCCCCATGTTTCGCCTCAAGTGGCTTCTTCAGCCCCATGTTTCGCCACGAGTGGCTTCTTCAGCCCCATGTTTAGCCCCAAGTGGCTTCTTCAGCCTCATGTTTCGGCACAAGTGGCTTCTTCAGCCCCATGTTTCGCCCCAATTGGCTTCTTCAGCCCCATGTTTCGCCCCAAGTGGCTTATTCAGCCCCATGTTTCGCCACGAGTGGCTTCTTCAGCCCCATGTTTAGCCCCAAGTGGCTTCTTCAGCCCCATGTTTCGCCCCAAGTGGCTTCTTCAGCCCCATGTTTCGCCACGAGTGCCTTCTTCAGCCCCATGTTTAGCCCCAAGTGGCTTCTTCAGCCTCATGTTTCGGCACAAGTGGCTTCTTCAGCCCCATGTTTCGCCCCAATTGGCTTCTTCAGCCCCATGTTTCGCCCCAAGTGGCTTCTTCAGCCCCATGTTTCGCCACGAGTGGCTTCTTCAGCCCCATGTTTAGCCCCAAGTGGCTTCTTCAGCCCCATGTTTCGCCCCAAGTGGCTTCTTCAGCCCCATGTTTCGCCACGAGTGGCTTCTTCAGCCCCATGTTTAGCCCCAAGTGGCTTCTTCAGCCCCATGTTTCGGCACAAGTGGCTTCTTCAGCCTCATGTTTCGCCCCAAGTGGCTTCTTCAGCCCCATGTTTCGGCACAAGTGGCTTTTTCAGCCCCATGTTTAGCCAGAAGTGGCTTCTTCAGCCCCATGTTTCGCCCCAAGCGGCTTCTTCAGCCCCATGTTTAGCCACAAATGGCTTCTTCAGCCCCATGGTTCGCCACAAGTGGCTTCTTCAGCCCCATGTTTCGCCACAAGTGGCTTCTTCAGCCCCATGTTTAGCCACAAGTGGCTTCTTCAGCCCCATGTTTCGCCACAAGTGGCTTCTTCAGCCCCATGTTTCGCCACAAGTGGCTTCTTCAGCCCCATGTTTAGCCCCAAGTGGCTTCTTCAGCCCCATGTTTAGCCCCAAGTGGCTTCAGTCCTAAGATTGGCTGGAAAATTATCGAGGTGAAGAAGTATGTCGTTTCGGGTCGAGTCGGCTTCCGGCTGAAGATCCCCCCCCCCCTGGATCACACCTGGATAATTTCGGGCCATTTATTAATTATCCTACCTCCTAATTGGCCCTTCTGATAATTGGTCCGCCTGATTATTGAATAGCAATTTTTATTTTATTTATTGAAAATTTCAGTTTTTTTCTTGACTGTTTTCTAAAGATCCACCAGAGTGATCCACCTGTGATCCTTCTCTAGTGATCCACCTGTGATCCTTCACTAGTGATCCAAATGTGAACCTTCACTATTGATCCACTTGTGATCCTTCACTAGTGATCCACCATTGATCC
>WNWK01001138.1:72500-132500 GCA_009830355.1 Cherax destructor | reverse complement strand
GTTTCAGGAGTTTTGTCGTGTTCTGTTTAAAATACACAGTTAGTTTCAGGAGTTTTGTCGTGTTCTGTTTAAAAAACACATGTAGTTTCAGTAGTTTTGTCGTGTTCTGTTTGAAAAACACAGGTAGTTTCAGGAGTTTTGTCGTGTTCTGCTCGAAGCAGAGAGCTAGTTTGAGTAGTTTTGTTGTGTCGTGGTAAACAGATTGTCTAATCATTTTTCCTCCATGTGTGGGACCCTCTCTGTTTCACTGGGTTGGGTCAATACAAACTGGGTTAGATTAGGTGACAGTCCACGGACTCACATGCTTGGGTGTGCCCAAGCACAGTCCACGGACTCCCACATCACGTACAATTAGCACACAGCCTTACAGGTTCAAAGGACAGCAGTGTCTTATGAATATAACATCAGTTCTTAGTTGAGTTCTACAAATTTCATAACCTCCAACTTTTTTCCCAGATGTCCAGCATGAGTCAGGACCAACACAGGTCAAGACAACTAGATAATATAACACCTTATCTCAAGGGAAGGTGCCTATCTGCCATGTCTTACTTCAGGGGAGGGCGCCTAGCTGCCATGTATTACCTCAGGGGAAGCTGCCTAGCTACTATAATGTCTTACCTCAGGGAAAGCTGCCTAGCTACTATAATGTCTTACCTCAGGGGAAGGAAGTTGCTTCGAGTGGACGATAGGTTTTTGTAATTCCTCGCTACACCTCCCACAGGAAACCTAACCTCACTGGAAATGTCTCCAGTCTCTCTCTCTCTCTCTCTCTCTCTCTCTCTCTCTCTCTCTCTCTCTCTCTCTCTCTCTCTCTCTCTCTCTCTCTCTCTGGGAGAAGCTGAGATCAGTCCTTCCTGAAGGATACTGGTCAGGATTCTTTCAAGGAGAACACAGCACCTTCCTCCTTCAGTTCTGGGAAACAATAACTAGGTGATTTTCTTTCATAGAAACTCAATTAGGTTTTGTTGGAGATGAAGCCGGGAGTACCAGTGCCTTATATATATATACACATACTGAAAACGTGGCTATATTCATATTATACACGAACGAGAGTTATATATTTCTCAGCATACTCGTATATAACTGGCTTTATTTTATCCTCTATTTTTGGGACTAGCTTATCATTGACTGGTGGTTTACAAGTAACATGCAGCCTTAATGACTATGGTGCCGTCGATAGTCTTTAAACCTGACAAACCAACCAATAGGCGCCGTCATGCTGCGTGTTTGTGTACATTTAACCTACCTCGCCGAGGCATAATCAAAGTCACACTCCCTGTAATTATGCAAATCATATCGATGTTCCTTATCGGAACCGCAACGATTCTGAGGAGAGTCGTGGCCGTCTAGGCAGCGGTCCCCAACCTGCAATTACCGTCGTAATTACTCAGAGGGAGGCACTGTGATTGTTTCCTCTGTATCCACGGTGCCACGAATTGCACTCGCTATGTATGTTAACCTCTGGTTTAGGGTATTAAAGTGTAATTGCCTAGTTTGGGTTGGGTTTGTGGAGGTCATTCTCGTGGTGCCCCGTCTTGTGTAAGTTACGTATAGGCTAAGTGATCTTATATGGAGAAGAAATATATAAAATATTATCTTTTATAATTTCTCTTTTTTTTTCTCTCTCTCTCTCTCTCTCTCTCTCTCTCTCTCTCTCTCTCTCTCTCTCTCTCTTCTTAACTATATTTTCAAGGTGAAAATTTGCCCGAAATCTAACATCAAATGACGTGCTAGAGAGAGAAAAGAAGAGAGAGAGAGAGAGAGAGAGAGAGAGAGAGAGAGAGAGAGAGAGAGAGGATATCTCGAGTCTGGGTGTGGTTGGAGAGTTGAACTATGTTACATGAGCAGACCTGAGTCCAGGCCTCGACCCCCTGCAGCAGAATGAAGGTGAGTACTTGGTGCCGTATAGCGAAGGATGGGGGGGGGGGAGGACATCCTCATCAACTTCCACCCACCACCAAAGTGCATTTTTATGTCCTGTTTACCCGAATGAAAATATATGGTTAGGGAAAAAAGGAACGTCATGTGTGTGTGTGTGTACTCACCTAATTGTGGTTGCAGGGGTCGAGTCTCAGCTCCTGGCCCCGCCTCTTCGCTGTCTGCTACTGGGTCTCTGCTCTCCCTGCTCCATGAGCTTTATCATACCTTGTCTTAAAACTATGTATGGTTCCTGCCTCCACTATATCTTTCTCTAGTCCATTCCACTTCCTGACTACTCTGTGGCTGAAGAAATGTTTCCTGACATCCCTTTGACTCATCTGAGTCTTCAGCTTCCAGTTGTGTCCCTTGTATCTGTGTTCCCTCTCTGAAACAACCTGTCACTATCTACCTTGTCAATTCCCTGCAGTATTTTGTATGTCGTTATCATGTCTCCTCTGACCCTTCTTTCCTCCAGTGTTGTTAGTCCTATTTCCCTCAACCTTTCTTCATAAGACAGACCCTGAGTTGTGGAACTAACCTTGTCGCAAACCTTTGCACTTTCTCTAGTTTCCTTACGTGCTTGACCAGGTGTGGGTTCCAGACTGGTGCTGCATATTCTAGTATGGGCCTGACGTACACGGTATACAGTGTCTTGAACGATTCCTTGTTAAGGTAACGGAACGCTAATCTAAGGTTTGCCAGACGCCCATATGCTGCCGCAGTTATCTGGTTGATGTGTGCCTCCGGAGACGTGCTAGGCGTTATACTCACTCCAAGGTCTTTCTCCTTTGCCGAGGTTTGTAGCCTTTGTCCGCCTAGCTTGTACTCTGTCAGCGGTCTTCTTGCCTTCTCCGATCCTCATGACTTTGCATTTGGAGGATTGAATTCGAGAAGCCAACTGCTAGACCAGATGTCGAGCTTGTCCAGGTCTGTTTGCAGCCCTGCCTGGTCCTCTTCTGATGTGTGTGTGTGTGTGTGTGTGTGTGTGTGTCAGGTAAATAAGATCTCTTCACTACGCCTCTTAGCAAAAAATAAATAAATCATTGTATCTATTCGGTACAGATTTTTTCTTGACAGTAAACAACGGCGTTGTTGTCTTGTTGACACGTTGACGGTGCTCAGAATTGTTCTCCGTCAAGTTTCACTCACCACTGTGTGCCAGGTACTCTGTTTCACTCACCACTGTGTGCCAGGTACTCTGTGTTCACTCACCACTGTGTGCCAGGTACTCTGTTTCACCCACCACTGTGTGTCAGGTACTCTGTTTCACTCACCACTGTGTGCCAGGTACTCTGTTTCACTCACCACTGTGTGCCAGGTACTCTGTTTCACTCACCACTGTGTGCCAGGTACTCTGTTTCACTCACCACTGTGTGCCAGGTACTCTGTTTCACTCACCACTGTGTGCCAGGTACTCTGTTTCACTCACCACTGTGTGCCAGGTACTCTGTTTCACTCACCACTGTGTCCAGGTACTCTGTTTCACTCACCACTGTGTGCCAGGTACTCTGTTTCACTCACCACTGTGTGCCAGGTACTCTGTTTCACTCACCACTGTGTGCCAGGTACTCTGTTTCACTCACCACTGTGTGCCAGGTACTCTGTTTCACTCACCACTGTGTGCCAGGTACTCTGTTTCACTCACCACTGTGTGCCAGGTACTCTGTTTCACTCACCACTGTGTGCCAGGTACTCTGTTTCACTCACCACTGTGTGCCAGGTACTCTGTTTCACTCACCACTGTGTGCCAGGTACTCTGTTTCACTCACCACTGTGTGCCAGGTACTCTGTTTCACTCACCACTGTGTGCCAGGTACTCTGTTTCACTCACCACTGTGTGCCAGGTACTCTGTTTCACTCACCACTGTGTGCCAGGTACTCTGTTTCACTCACCACTGTGTGCCAGGTACTGTTTCACTCACCACTGTGTGCCAGGTACTCTGTTTCACTCACCACTGTGTGCCAGGTACTCTGTTTCACTCACCACTGTGTGCCAGGTACTCTGTTTCACCCTTTCACTCACATGTGTGCCAGGTACTCTGTTTCCTACCACTGTGTCCAGTACTCTGTTTCACCACCACTGTGTGCCAGGTACTCTGTTTCACTCACTGTGTGCCAGTTCTTTCACTCACCACTGTGTCCAGGTACTCTCATTTCAGACTTGTCCAGTCTCTGTTTCACTCACCACTGTGTGCCAGGTCTCTGTTTCACTCACCCTGTGCAGGTCTGTTTCACTCACCACTGTGGCCAGTCTGTTTCACTCACCACTTGCGGTCCTGTTTCCTCACACTGTTGCCAGGTCTCTGTTTCACTCACCACTGTGTGCCAGGTACTCTGTTCACTCACCACTGTGTGCAGGTATTGTTTCACTCACCACTGTGTGCCAGGTACTCTGTTTCACTCACCACTTGTGCCAGACTCTGTTTCACTCACCACTGTGTGCCAGGTACTCTGTTTCACTCACCACTGTTCCCGGTACTCTGTTTCCTCACCACTGTTGCCAGGTACTCTGTTTCCTCCCACTGTGTGCCAGGTACTCTGTTCACTCACCACTGTGTCAGATCTGTTTCACCACCACTTGTGCCAGTTCTGTTCCTCACCACTTGTGCCAGGTACTCTGTTTCCCATTTCCACCACTGTGTGCCAGGTCTCTGTTTCACTCACACTGTGTGCCAGTCTCTGTTTCACCACCCTGTGTGCCAGGTACTCTGTTTCACTCACCACTGTGTGCCAGGTCTCTGTTTCACTCCCACTGTGTGCCAGGATCTGTTTCACTCCACTGTTGCCAGGTCCTTTTCACTCACCACTGTTGCCAGGTCTCTGTTTCACTCACCACTTGTGCCAGGATCTGTTTCACTCACCACTGTGTGCCAGGTACCTTTTCACTCACCACTGTGTGCCAGGTACTCTGTTTCACTCACACTTGTGCCAGGTACTCTGTTTCCTACCACTGTGTGCCAGGTCTCTGTTTCACTCACCACTGTGTCCAGGTCTCTGTTTCACTCACCACTGTGTCCAGGCTCTGTTTCACTCACCACTGTGTGCCAGGTACTCTGTTTCACTCACCACTGTTGCCAGGCTCTGTTTCACTCACCACTTGTGCCAGGTACTGTTTCACTCACCACTGTGTGCCGGTACTCTGTTTCACTCACCACTGTGTCCAGGTACTCTGTTTCACTCACACTGTGTGCCAGGTACTCTGTTTCACTCACCACTGTGTGCCAGGTACTCTGTTTCACTCACCACTTGTGCCAGGTACTCTGTTTCACTCACCACTGTGTGCCAGGTACTCTGTTTCACTCACCACTGTGTGCCAGGTACTCTGTTTCACTCACCACTGTGTGCCAGGTACTCTGTTTCACTCACCACTGTGTGCCAGGTACTCTGTTTCACTCACCACTGTGTGCCAGGTACTCTGTTTCACTCACCACTGTGTGCCAGGTACTCTGTTTCACTCACCACTGTGTGCCAGGTACTCTGTTTCACTCACCACTGTGTGCCAGGTACTCTGTTTCACTCACCACTGTGTGCCAGGTACTCTGTTTCACTCACCACTGTGTGCCAGGTACTCTGTTTCACTCACCACTGTGTGCCAGGTACTCTGTTTCACTCACCACTGTGTGCCAGGTACTCTGTTTCACTCACCACTGTGTGCCAGGTACTCTGTTTCACTCACCACTGTGTGCCAGGTACTCTGTGTTCAGCTCATGACAGCGAGAATTCCTGTTATAGCTAAGCTGGTGCAAGGCTGAGGCAGGCTAGGTCAGCTCCCAGGCAGGAGCACTGCTGTACAAGTGAGGCAGCTGAGTCAAGGCTGAGAAGCAAGGCTGAGGGAAGCTGGGCAAGGCTGAGGCAAGCTGAGGGCAAGCTGAGGGCAAGACTGAGGCAGCTAGCAAGGCTGAGGGCAAGCTGAGGCAAGGCTGAGGGCAAGGCTAAGAGCAAGGCTGAGGGCAAGGCTGAGGGCAAGACTGAGGGCAAGACTGAGGGCAAGACTGAGGGCAAGACTGAGGGCAAGGCTGAGGGCAAGGCTGAGGGCAAGACTGAGGGCAAGACTGAGGGCAAGACTGAGGGCAAGACTGAGAGCAAGACTGAGGGCAAGACTGAGGGCAAGACTGAGGGCAAGACTGAGGGCAAGACTGAGGGCAAGACTGAGGGCAAGGCTGAGGGCAAGGCTGAGGGCAAGGCTGAGGGCAAGACTGAGGGCAAGGCTGAGGGCAAGGCTGAGGGCAAGGCTGAGGGCAAGACTGAGGGCAAGGCTGAGGACAAGGCTGAGAGCAAGGCTGTGGGCAAGGCTGAGGGAAGGCTGAGGGCAAGGCTGAGGGCAAGGCTGAGGGCAAGGCTGAGGCAAGGCTGTGGGCAAGGCTGAGGGCAAGGCTGAGGGCAAGGCTGAGGGCAAGGCTGAGGAAAGGCTGGGCAAGGCTGAGGGCAAGACTGAGGGCAAGACTGAGGGCAAGACTGAGGGCAAGGCTGAGAGCAAGGCTGAGGGCAAGGCTGAGAGCAAGGCTGAGGGCAAGACTGAGGGCAAGGCTGAGGGCAAGGCTGAGGGCAAGACTGAGGGCAAGACTGAGGGCAAGACTGAGGGCAAGGCTGAGAGCAAGGCTGAGGGCAAGGCTGAGGGCTGAGGCAAGGCGAGAGGCAAGGCTGAGGGCAAGACTGAGGGCAAGACTGAGGGCAAGGCTGAGGACAAGGCTGAGAGCAAGGCTGAGAGCAAGGCTGAGGCAAGGCTGAGGGGCTGGCAAGACTGAGGGCAAGACTGAGGGCAAGACTGAGGCAAGGCTGAGGCAAGGCTGAGAGCAAGGCTGAGAGGCAAGACTGAGGGCAAGACTGAGGGCAAGACTGAGGGCAAGACTGAGGGCAAGGCTGAGGGCAAGGCTGAGAGCAAGGCTGAGGGCAAGGCTGAGGGCAAGACTGAGGGCAAGGCTGAGGGCAAGACTGAGGGCAAGATGAGGAGGCTGAGGGCAAGGCTGAGGGCAAGACTGAGGGCAAGGCTGAGAGCAAGGCTGAGGGCAAGGCTGGGGCAGTGAGGGCAAGACTGAGGGCAAGGCTGAGGGTAAGGCTGAGAGCAAGGCTGTGGGCAAGGCTGAGGGTAAGGCTGAGAGAGAGCAAGGCTGAGGGCAAGGCTGAGGGTAAGGCTGAGAGCAGGCTTGGGCAAGGCTGAGGAGGCTGAACGGAGGCCTGAGGGAAAGACTGAGTGCAAGGCTGAGGGCGAGGCTGAGAGCAAGGCTTTAGGCAAGGCTGAGGGTAAGGCTGAGAGCAAGGCTGATTGCAAGGCTGAGGGCGAGGCTGAGAGCAAGGCTTTAGGCAAGGCTGAGGGTAAGGCTGAGGGCAAGGCTGAGAGCAATGCTAAGGACAAGACTGAGAGCAAGGCTAAGGGCAAGGCTAAGAGCAAGTCTAAGGGCAAGGCTAAGGAAAAAGCGGTGACCTTGTACAAAGAGCTTTCATGTCCCTTAAAGCCAGCCTTGAGAATAAAAAGTTTAACCCTCACCTTAAAAACCTTCTCTGTCTCCCCCCTCAATGAAAACACTAAAATGTCATTAGGAAAACTCTTTGACAGGTCTACCTACCTACCTGGAGGGTATTCCTACCTACCTGGAGGGTATTCCTACCTACCTGGAGGGTATTCCGGGGATCGACGCCCCCGCGGCCCGGTGCACGAACAGGTGAGGTCACGTTTTTGCTTCAACTTTTCATTGGAAATCGATATTAACAAGGTTAGGTTAATGGGATTGAGGCATCGTAGTGCTGACTGTAGCGATGGTACGATGTGCGTTGAGCCTGGGGAAGGGGATACGTTTTGATCCGAATAGGGGATCCGATACCCTTCACCAGTGTCAAGGCGACCCTTCCCACTGAAGAGAGCCTGAACGATAGTCGTTCCGTCACCCTACACAACACTGGTGGAACACAAGACACCCTCCTGCACAACACTGGTGGAAGACAAGACACCCTCCTACACAACGCTGGTGGAACACAAGACACCCTCCTGCACAACACTGGTGGAACACAAGACACCCTCCTGCACAACACTGGTGGAACACAAGACACCCTCCTGCACAACACTGGTGGAACACAAGACACCCTCCTG
The DNA here is from genome assembly GCA_009830355.1 of Cherax destructor. NCBI lineage: Eukaryota > Metazoa > Arthropoda > Malacostraca > Decapoda > Parastacidae > Cherax > Cherax destructor. The sequence goes on along the minus strand of WNWK01001138.1, from coordinate 124,495 downwards.
CACAACACTGGTGGAACACAAGACACCCTCCTGCACAACACTGGTGGAAGACAAGACACAATCCTGCACAACACTGGTGGAACACAAGACACCCTCCTGCACAACACTGGTGGAACACAAGACACCCTACACAACACTGGTGGAACACAAGACACCCTCCTTCACAACACTGGTGGAACACAAGACACCCTCCTTCACAACACTGGTGGAACACAAGACACCCTTTCACAACACTGGTGGAACACAAGACACCCTCTTCACAACACTGGTGGAAGTCAAGAGATGACTCTCCAGGACATCAAAGAATTCATTGGATCCCTCAATGTTCAACCAGAGACGTCAGATCTTTTTTTTTATATTTTTATTAAAACATTTATACAAAACAGAGACATATAAATTTTGGCCCAAGAGCCAACACAATTTTTTCCTATACCCAAGTACACGAACGAAAGCAGTAAACAAACCCCTAACAACAAAAATTAACACTTGAACATTGAGCCTCTTCTACAAATAAGGCTACACAATCCTATTACAATATAATTGTATTTAAACAAAATACACAATACATATATTATTACACCCTGTAAGGCAACACTTTTACATACTATTTAGAAACCATTGATACACCACAGACATACACATATACAATGGATCCATCATCTCGAAAATACAGCATACTACAGGAAGACTAATTACCTGCTGAGATATTCCCCTTCCTTTTCCTCGTAGACATTTAAGAATACTAATATACTTCTAACCCACAATTAAGACAATTCGAGACAAATCCCTGAACACTCATGTTAATTTGATCTGTCATATGTCCCAAGATAACATTAATCCATCCTCATTAGATAAGAATATGCCTTACTAAAGACAGCCCCATTATACATACGAAGCATATGTACATCATGAAACACATAACCTAACTGACGACATATGTGGATAAACATGTTCCATTGATATCTTAATATATTGATATTACTCCAAATCACAAAAGTCGGGACTTTTATGTCGTGATTAAACCATATGTACAATACGGCGACATATAAGGTTCTCATAAGAAGCAGTATATCCCAGTATCTCATAGATACTAGTGAACACAACACACATACTGTGAAAGACATTCAATTGACCATTAATATATCTCAGCACAGGTAGCAAGATACTATGAATTAATCAGGCAAAAAAAATGCTCCAAACAACCATTACTATACAGAGGAGCTAAATAATACACACCTAGTATAGAAATTCAATAATACATAGAACTACTTCAAAAGGCGTATCGCATGTACATAGCCCATTTCATGACATCATAACAGCATAACCAACTTCCTTTGACATCAAAAATTTCAGGAAAGACTTGAATAAATTTTGCCGCTGATATCTACAACACAGACACACAACATGGTCATCAAAATTTCACAATATGAACCAACACTGCCCTTTAAACACATACATGTATAATTAAAGTACAGGATAAGGCCAAAATCTCCTCCGATCCACAGAGACAAGCCCCCGATGCATTTCCCCTGACATAACCCCCTTCCCCCACTCATTCATACACACCCCATACATAATCTCCCCTCCCCCACTCATTCACACACACCTCACACATAACCTCCCCTCCCTCACTCATTCACACACACCTCACACATAACCTCCCCTCCCCCACTCATTCACCCACACCCCACACATAACCTCCCCTCCCCCACTCATTCACACACACCCCACACATAACCTCCCCGTCATGAGTACAGTTTTATCGTCATCCGTCACCCGAAACCCTTCCAACCTTACGCATGCACACCCACCCGTCAACCCTACCAAGTTGTATCCGCATAACCAACATTCGCCAACACCTACCCCCCAAACACATACTATCATTCCCTATCACTCAGGGGATCCAGCCCTTACCATTACCATTACCACAACCCCAATAATGTCACCACTGTCATGTCCCGGTAGACCTCAGGTAACTCCTTTACCCACGCCCTCCCATATATCTTACTATTTCGTTTCGCCGTTCTCTAAAACCTCGCCGCCAAGGCCCTGATCCTGATCCTTACCCCTCGCATGGACCAGGCCGTGTGTATATAATCAGCAACCAGATACATTAGTGCTCTCCTCACATCGCTGTGGACGCCCCCAATATCATGACTCAGAATCCGCAAAGTCATCAAACCCCCCCCACCTCCCATCATGCGAATCACCCTACTAAACCATAACCTCAAATTACTCAACTCCTCACAAAAGTAAACCGCATTATATGCGGATTCGCTACCCCCACACCACTCACACGTCCCCTCCCCTATTAACCCCATATTAAACAACACGACCCTTGATGCTAGTATTCCATGCAAAAATCTATACTCCCCCAATCATACATAGGGAACACTGCCTCTCCCAACATGGGGTCCGACCCCCTCCCTCCCCCTCTCCCTACCCTTGCCAAGCGTCCCACCTTTACCCTAGACGGTTCCCTCACAGTCATCAGCACACCCAACACATCCTCACACAACCGCAACTCCTTTACCCTCCAGCACCTGCGTACCTCTTTCATAACCATCCCTACCCTTCTACCACCCACCCCAGCCTCCCCTACATACCTCTGCTTCACATACATCCCCATTATCATGCTTTGTAACGGCAATAACCCCATGCGACCTGCACGCGGCGGCGCCATCACCACCTCCTTGGATAACCAACGCTTGCCATATCCCCACAGATATACCTTATAACTCTGTTTTGCAGCAGAAGCACGACGTCCTTCTCCATCAACGGATACACGACAGACATGTGCCACAATTTATTGTATATCAATAACTTTACAACCAAGACCCTTTGCAAGAGCGTGACATCCCCAAACGTCAGATCTTGACCCTACAGGGAGACAAGTTCTCTTCTTTAATCTATGGCGTCAGGAGCTCCACGTCTTCCATCTCCCCCTCATCCATACTGAGAAATACTGACCTGGAGAGTGACTCCAGTGGGTCATTCAACGCTTGGAGTGTTGAAGGCTCGAACCTCCGTTCTCTTTTGTCACATTGCTTGCAATCACCTAATTTGCTCATAAAGAGATTACAATAGGAAGCTCTAGTGGATTTATTATAAATTATGAAGAATTTTAAGATTTGATTTATGCTGGAGAATATCTCTTGGAGGAGTTACATGATAAGATGTAGGGAAAGATAAATAGAAAAATATAGGATAATGTAGGCTCAGAGGACGTACAAAAAATAGATTACGAGAGTAAAATACAAAGACAAAAAAAAATTCCAGCTGCAATTAGAAGCAAAAAAACATCGACGTGGTACACAAATCCTTCAGCAACTCTTGTTGATTCACAAACATCAATTTCCCCTGCAATAGAGCAGTTGCTTGCAACGGAGCACTTGCTTGCAATAGAGCAACAACCTGCAATGGCTTTACACCCATGTTATCATGTTACAGAAGTTTTACCTATTGAATTCTTCCCCATTTTTAACACGTTAACATTCACAACATTAACTAAACCAAACCAAAATATATTTCCTGATGGATAAGACACATTTGCAACACTTTAAAATTAACTGGTGTAAGTAAGAGATCTCAACTTGTAAATAAAGGCAGGAACCCTTGTAAAACCCTTGTAAAACCCTTGTAAAACCCTTGTAAAATACTTGTAAAACCCTTGTACAAAGACAAAGAAAGGAAATTTTGTGATGGTCAGTAACTCAGCATCGACAATGATTCACTGAAATTTTACTGGCTGGCGAGACAGTCTTATTAACATGAAATATTCAGGTGTTGGGCAGGTGTCCGCTTCAGCGATAAAAGCCATATAGCATGTATTAATAGCATATTCAATTCTGTTGTATTCACTGTAACTCCTAAACTTATTTTCACAGCTACGTAAGAGACTGTATATAACAAGCAATCAAATAGTCTTAATCTTAAGATGGTCTTAAGTTTCCCCGAAATGACTTGTATATTAAGGGGCTTTCTGCATGGACACCTAAATATCATTCTCCTCTGTACAAAAATTGTATTATGTTGAAATCATCTAAATCTAATCTTAACTCATCAATGGCCTAAGGTTAGTTTAGAAACACAGAGGCTAGTGATTGTTTTAGACAAAGCACTTTCCCGACTGGGTATTTCTCATTCGCTCAGTTTCTCATCCCTGAGCACAATAGATATATATAAATCTACAATAAGGATGGTGGGGAGAAATACGATCTCAATGCCTCTGATGTTTGTCACTGAAAACAAAGGCTAAGCGTAAAACTGTTTGAGGATTCCATCGAGTGGACTTCAAAGGCTTGTGGATCCTTTGCTAACATCAAAAAATTTATCGGGAACCGAACACTTTTTTCTTATTGAATGTAAGAAGATCTGGAGCGGCAAATAAGGTACTAAGTGCTACCCAGATTGTGAAGGTGCTAAGTGCTACCCAGACTGTGAAGGTGCTAAGTGCTACACAGATTGTGAAGGTACTAAGTGCTGCCCAGACTGTGTGAAGGTACTAAGTGCTACCCAGACTGTGTGAAGGTGCTAAGTGCTACCCAGACTGTGTGAAGGTACTAAGTGCTACCCAGACTGTGTGAAGGTGCTAAGTGCTACCCAGACTGTGTGAAGGTACTAAGTGCTACCCAGACTGTGTGAAAGTACTAAGTACTACCCAGACTGTGTGAAGGTACTAAGTGCTACCCAGACTGTGTGAAGGTACTAAGTGCTACCCAGACTGTGTGAAGGTACTAAGTGCTACCCAGACTGTGTGAAGGTACTAAGTGCTACCCAGACTGTGTGAAGGTACTAAGTGCTACCCAGACTGTGTGAAGGTACTAAGTGCTACCCAGACTGTGAAGGTGCTAAGTGCTACCCAGACTGTGTGAAGGTACTAAGGGCTGCCCAGACTGTGTGAAGGTACTAAGTGCTACCCAGACTGTGTGAAGGTACTAAGTGCTACCCAGACTGTGTGAAGGCACTAAGTGCTACCCAGACTGTGTGAAGGTACTAAGTGCTACCCAGACTGTGTGAAGGTACTAAGTGCTACCCAGACTGTGTGAAGGTACTAAGTGCTACCCAGACTGTGTGAAGGTACTAAGTGCTACCCAGACTGTGTGAAGGCACTAAGTGCTACCCAGACTGTGTGAAGGTACTAAGTGCTACCCAGACTGTGTGAAGGTACTAAGTGCTACCCAGACTGTGTGAAGGTACTAAGTGCTACCCAGACTGTGTGAAGGTACTAAGTGCTACCCAGACTGTGTGAAGGTACTAAGTGCTACCCAGACTGTGTGAAGGTACTAAGTGCTACCCAGACTGTGTGAAGGTACTAAGTGCTACCCAGACTGTGTGAAGGTACTAAGTGCTACCCAGACTGTGTGAAGGTACTAAGTGCTACCCAGACTGTGTGAAGGCACTAAGTACTACCCAGACTGTGTGAAGGTACTAAGTGCTACCCAGACTGTGTGAAGGCACTAAGTACTACCCAGACTGTGTGAAGGTACTAAGTGCTACCCAGACTGTGTGAAGGTACTAAGTGCTACCCAGACTGTGTGAAGGTACTAAGTGCTACCCAGACTGTGTGAAGGTACTAAGTGCACCCAGACTGTGTGAAGGACTAAGTGCTACCCAGACTGTGTAAGGACTAAGTCTACCCAGACTGTGTGAAGGTACTAAGTGCTACCCAGACTGTGTGAAGGACTAAGTGCTACCCAGACTGTGTGAAGGTACTAAGTGCTACCCAGACTGTGTGAAGGTACTAAGTGCTACCCAGACTGTGTGAAGGTACTAAGTGCTACCCAGACTGTGTGAAGGTACTAAGTGCTACCCAGACTGTGTGAAGGTACTAAGTGCTACCCAGACTGTGTGAAGGTACTAAGTGCTACCCAGACTGTGTGAAGGTACTAGTGCTACCCAGACTGTGTGAAGGTACTAAGTGCTACCCAGACTGTGTGAAGGTACTAAGTGCTACCCAGACTGTGTGAAGGTACTAAGTGCTACCCAGACTGTGTGAAGGACTAAGTGCTACCCAGACTGTGTGAAGGTACTAAGTGCTACCCAGACTGTGTGAAGGTACTAAGTGCTACCCAGACTGTGTGAAGGTACTAAGTGCTACCCAGACTGTGTGAAGGTACTAAGTGCTACCCAGACTGTGTGAAGGTACTAAGTCTACCCAGACTGTGTGAAGGTACTAAGTGCTACCCAGACTGTGTGAAGGTCTAAGTGCTACCCAGACTGTGTGAAGGTACTAAGTGCTACCCAGACTGTGTGAAGGTACTAAGTGCTACCCAGACTGTGTGAAGGTACTAAGTGCTACCCAGACTGTGTGAAGGTACTAAGTGCTACCCAGACTGTGTGAAGGTACTAAGTGCTACCCAGACTGTGTGAAGGTACTAAGTGCTACCCAGACTGTGGAAGGTCTAAGTGCTACCCAGACTGTGTGAAGGTACTAAGTGCTACCCAGACTGTGTGAAGGTACTAAGTGCTACCCAGACTGTGTGAAGGCTACATAAGTACTACCCAGACTGTGAAGGTCTAAGTGCTACCCAGACTGTGTGAAGGTACTAAGTGCTACCCAGACTGTGTGAAGGTACTAAGTGCTACCCAGACTGTGAAGGTCTAAGTGCTACCCAGACTGTGGAAGGTACTAAGTGCTACCCAGACTGTGTGAAGGTACTAAGTGCACTACCCAGACTGTGTGAAGGTACACTTCAAGTGCTACCCAGACTGTGTGAAGGTACTAAGTGCTACCCAGACTGTGTGAAGGTACTAAGTGCTACCCAGACTGTGAAGGTGCTAAGTGCTACCCAGACTGTGTGAAGGTACTAAGTACTACCCAGACTGTGTGAAGGTACTAAGTGCTCAGCCTGGATCAGTTGACTGTGTGAAGGTAGCCCTAGAAAGACTGTCTACCCAGACTGTGTAAGGTACTAAGTGCTACCCAGACTGTTGAACAGGTCACTGGTCAAGTGCTACCCAGACTGTGTGAAGGTACTAAGTGCTACCCAGACTGTGTGAAGGTACTAAGTGCTACCCAGACTGTGTGAAGGTACTAAGTGCTACCCAGACTGTGTGAAGGTACTAAGTGCTACCCAGACTGTGTGAAGGTACTAAGTGCTACCCAGACTGTGTGAAGGTGCTAAGTGCTACCCAGACTGTGTGAAGGTGATAAGATGAATTTGGGAATTTATTGTCCATGTTTACCTGGTATCGTTATCCTGTATTTAGGGAACCTGTAGGCGGGCTAGAAAGACGTCTCCTCTGCACTGTTTACACCACGTGTAGACTAATGTTATACTTCTGTAGCTGGTTCAACAGTGTGGTCACTGGTCCAACAGTGTGGTCACTGGTCCAACAGTGTGGTCACTGGTCCAACAGTGTGGTCACTGGCCCAACAGTGTGATCACTGGCCCAACAGTGTGATCACTGGCCCAACAGTGTGATCACTGGTCCAACAGTGTTGTCACTGGTCCAACAGTGTTGTCACTGGTCCAACAGTGTTGTCACTGGTCCAACAGTGTGGTCACTGGTCCAACAGTGTGGTCACTGGTCCAACAGTGTGGTCACTGGTCCAACAGTGTGATCACTGGCCAACAGTGTGTCACTGGCCCAACAGTGTGATCACTGGTCCAACAGTGTGTCACTGGCCCAACAGTGTGTCACTGGTCCAACAGTGTTGTCACTGGTCCAACAGTGTTGTCACTGGTCCAACAGTGTTGTCACTGGTCCAACAGTGTTGTCACTGGTCCAACAGTGTTGTCACTGGTCCAACAGTGTTGTCACTGGTCCCAACAGTCTGTTGTCACTGGTCCAACAGTGTTGTCACTGGTCCAACAGTGTGATCACTGGTCCAACAGTGTTGTCACTGGCCCAACAGTGTGGTCACTGGTCCAACAGTGTTGTCACTGGTCCAACAGTGTTGTCACTGGTCCAACAGTGTTGTCACTGGCCCAACAGTGTTGTCACTGGTCCAACAGTGTTGTCACTGGTCCAACAGTGTTGTCACTGGTCCAACAGTGTTGTCACTGGTCCAACAGTGTTGTCACTGGTCCAACAGTGTTGTCACTGGTCCAACAGTGTTGTCACTGGTCCAACAGTGTTGTCACTGGTCCAACAGTGTTGTCACTGGTTCAACAGTGTGATCACTGGTCCAACAGTGTTGGCACTGGCCCAACAGTGTTGTCACTGGTCCAACAGTGTTGTCACTAGCCCAACAGTGTGGTCACTGGTCCAACAGTGTGGTCACTGGCCCAACAGTGTGATCACTGGTCCAACAGTGTGATCACTGGTCCAACAGTGTTGTCACTGGTCCAACAGTGTAGTCACTGGCCCAACAGTGTGGCTCATGGACCGGGCCGTGGGGGCGATGACCCCCCAAAACACCATCCAGGTATACTGGTCCAACAAATAATCCTCTCAGAGTTTAATAATTTCTCTCCATTCACAAATGAAAAATAAATTCATGGCGACTAATAACCTCCAGAAGAATTACCTCATTGTAACTCATTGTCACACTACCAACCCAACTTTACAACAACAAAAACTGGCTAATTCTCAATCATACGTTATGTCTTAATTATTGCTTATGCCAGACACCATCCTCAGGGCTCCAGACACCATCCTCAGGGCTCCAGACACCATCCTCAGGGCTCCAGACACCATCCTCAGGGCTCCAGACACCATCCTCAGGGCTCCAGACACCATCCTCAGGGCTCCAGACACCATCCTCAGGGCTCCAGACACCATCCTCAGGGCTCCAGACACCGTCCTCAGGGCTCCAGACACCATCCTCAGGGCTCGTGCCAGACACCATCCTCAGGGCTCATGCCAGACACCATCCTAAGGGCTCATGCCAGACACCATCCTCAGGGCTCCAGACACCGTCCTCAGGGCTCCAGACACCGTCCTCTGGGCTCCAGACACCGTCCTCAGGGCTCGTGCCAGACACCATCCTCAGGGCTCGTGCCAGACACCATCCTCAGGGCTCATGCCAGACACCATCCTCAGGGCTCCAGACACCGTCCTCAGGGCTCCAGACACCATCCTCAGGGCTCCAGACACCATCCTCAGGGCTCCAGACACCATCCTCAGGGCTCCAGACACCGTCCTCAGGGCTCCAGACACCATCCTCAGGGCTCGTGCAGACACCATCCTCAGGGCTCCAGACACCATCCTCAGGGCTCCAGACACCATCCTCAGGGCTCCAGACACCATCCTCAGGGCTCCAGACACCGTCCTCAGGGCTCCAGACACCATCCTCAGGGCTCGTGCCAGACACCATCCTCAGGGCTCATGCCAGACACCATCCTCAGGGCTCCAGACACCATCCTCAGGGCTCCAGACACCGTCCTCAGGGCTCCAGACACCGTCCTCAGGGCTCCAGACACCGTCCTCAGGGCTCGTGCCAGACACCGTCCTCAGGGCTCATGCCAGACACCATCCTCAGGGCTCCAGACACCGTCCTCAGGGCTCCAGACACCGTCCTCAGGGCTCCAGACACCATCCTCAGGGCTCCAGACACCATCCTCAGGGCTCATGCCAGACACCATCCTCAGGGCTCCAGACACCATCCTCAGGGCTCCAGACACCGTCCTCAGGGCTCCAGACACCGTCCTCAGGGCTCCAGACACCGTCCTCAGGGCTCGTGCCAGACACCATCCTCAGGGCTCGTGCCAGACACCATCCTCAGGGCTCCAGACACCGTCCTCAGGGCTCCAGACACCGTCCTCAGGGCTCCAGACACCGTCCTCAGGGCTCCAGACACCATCCTCAGGGCTCCAGACACCATCCTCAGGGCTCCAGACACCGTCCTCAGGGCTCCAGACACCATCCTCAGGGCTCGTGCCAGACACCATCCTCAGGATCCATACATAGCTTTAAGAAGAGAAGGGGCCAGGAGCCGTGAATCGACCGGTGTACCCACAAATAGGTGAGTACACACACACACATACAGTAAGCAGGTACTTAATTATGCACACACCTGTTTACTTACACAGCAACATCGCTCAACTAATGAAGAATTAACTCTTCGTTAAGCCAGAGAGAGAGAAGCACCCACAACCAGATGAATCCAAGAGATTACTTAACCGGATTTATACGTAATTCAAGAGATGTATAGCCAGATTTACATACAATGAAAGATCAAATATAACTGGATTTTAATGTAATCCAAACTATTATGACCATGTATGTGTTTTATCTGTCAGGTCCCGAGGATGCTCAGAAAACTCTATAGTCAGATAACATTATTGTTTAATATTCAGTAGAGTCATACACTCTGACCTTTGAAAAACAATATTAATTTCTATATTTTCGTTCTCAAAAAGTAGCAGTCTCTTTCTACAGTCAGATTTGCTTTCTGAAAACAGTGTCTTACACACACACTCACACACACACACACAAACACACAAACACACAAATGTATATATATATATATATATATATATATATATATATATATATATATATATATATATATATATATATATATTTGTGTGTGTGTGTGTGTGTGTGTGTGTGTGTGTGTGTGTGTGTGTGTGTGTGTGTGTGTGTGTAAGGAAAAGAACAGGAAAAGCCTAGAACTATTATTCAACTCCCTCTGTGGTTCTTTTGCATATATGTATAATTCTCATTTACTTCATTAACTCTGGTATATCACAACACTATCACATATTGGACATGCTTTGGCAGGAATATTCCTCATTTTATCCTCACTTAAGTCATACTCATTTCCCGCAAACATGAATCATTGGAAACACTCTGACCTCTGGCCTCTGACCTCTGGCCTCTGACCTCTTCCCGAGAATTCCCTCGGTAAATGTGCACAACCCGCAAGTGTTTGTGAGTTTATGTGGTTTTAAAATTAATGAAGTGTGTATACATGTTATATACCTGTTAGTCTCTGAGCCGCCCGGTATTAATCTTGTCCAGCGGTATTAGCGTTACCGCTAATTACAATTATATTCATCTGTCCCCTCATATGCAGATTTACGTATTTTATATACATTAATTTTTTTTATTACGAACCGTATAAAAATATGTATATATGTATATATATATTTATTTAAAAGTTGGTTATCGTGTATTTTAGATTCCACTTACAACGAATTACATTAAGTTGTTCTGAGATTTTGTGAAGAAAATAAATATCAGGTGGACGAGGCGCGTGTGAAGGTCAGTGACTTACCTCATGACGTGTTGATGGACGATGTCTTGGCGAGGGAAGATAGTCAACGCTGTCCTGTGTTGTGTTGCTGGACACGCCTCAACATATTATGCTGTGTTGCTTGACACGCCTCAACACATCACACTGTGTTGCAGGACACGCCACAACATATTATGCTGTGTGGCTTGACACGCCTCAACACATCACACTGTGTTGCAGGACACGCCACAACATATTATGCTGTGTTACTTGACACGCCTCAACACATCACACTGTGTTGCAGGACACGCCTAAACATATTATGCTGTGTTGCTTGACACGCCTCAACACATCACACTGTGTTGCAGGACACGCATCAACATATTATGCTGTGTTGCTTGACACGCCTCAACACATCACACTGTGTTGCAGGACATATCTCACACATAACGGTGTGTTGCAGGACACGCCTCATCATATGCTGTTGCAGAACTCGCCTAAACGTATGATGTGTTGCAGGACACGCCTCATCATATTATGCTGTGTTGCAGGACACGCCTCAACACATCATACTGTGTTGCAGGACACGCCTCAACATAGGCATCGCTTCCAAAATTCACCAAAGAGGCTTTATTTTTCAGCATGGCTGGTCTACAACCCGCTGAAGCAGCCATAAAATAGATAACATATATAAATATATATATACCAGGTCTCCTCCCCGCGCTGATAGACAACCATTTGCATATTTTTTCCTCCCCTGAGCGTCTTTCAGATCATGTTTGTAAAATTTCAGGCGAGAAATTAGTAGGTGGTTCCAATATTTTCGGGTGATGGCTGAGTCTTCCCTGTAATGTTTTAGTCGTGAATAAAAGTCGTATTTTGACGTATTGAGGGAGGTTTATATATATATATATACAAATATTTTGTCCCCTCCCTCTCTTCACTCTCTCTCTCTCTCTCTCTCTCTCTCTCTCTCTCTCTCTCTCTCTCTCTCTCTCTCTCCCTCACCTCCACATTCCTGCCCACCACGAGGTCATCAAGTATCGTAGTAACACTTTATACAACAGTGACAATAATGAATAAAAATAATGGGTGAAAATATCTTAGTAGGTCCTGAGTTCATATGATCCTAGTGAGGTGAAAGTGAGTTACCATCACGGGGCTTCCATTACGGGGCTTCCATTACGGGGCTTCCATTACGGGGCTTCCATCACGGGGCTTCCATCACGGGGCTTCCATCACGGGGCTACCATCACGGGGCTACCATCACGGGGCTACCATCACGGGGCTTCCATCACGGGGCTACCATCACGGGGCTACCATCACGGGGCTTCCATCACGGGGCTACCATCACGGGGCTACCATCACGGGGCTTCAATCACGGGGCTACCATCACGGGGCTACCATCACGGGGCTACCATCACGGGGCTACCATCACGGGGCTTCCATCACGGGGCGTCCATCACGGGGCTTCCATCACGGGGCTTCCTGTCAACGCATGAACACGTGTGAGCTATAACTGAATGGAAACGTGAAAGCCAGAGTTGAACCTCTAAAGTGACTGACACTGGATATTAGATTTCCCTGCCGATAGACACTGGATTATTGTTCGCCTTTTATCCATCCAGTGGACGGTGGAGACAGAGTACATGGATTAACTGGAGTACATCCCGATTTATATCCTCGGAAGTTTTTAGATATTTGCTTAATATGTCCAGTATCTTATTTTCGTTAATAAAAATACCTTGACATATTACGTAGGTATTGTAATACTGCCTATTGAATCTATGAACACACTAGAGAGTGTAAAGTTTGAACACCTGAAGGGGTTATTGAAATTCTGAACACCAGAGGAATTGAACACACAAGAGGGAGGGAAAGGGTTAACCAGAGGGATTGAACACACAAGAGGGAGGGAAAGGGTTAACCAGAGGGATTGAACACACAAGAGGGGGGCGTTATTGAAATTCTGAACACCAGATAAATATAATGAATCTTTGAACATGTGAAGAGGTATTGATTGTGAGCACGTGAGGCTCTTTTGAATCCTTGAAGGCAGGCGAGAGTATTGAATTAAGACCTTTGATGAATGACTGGGGATGTGCCAGCCAGACCTCCAGTATGTTATTACGTGGTTGTAAATTGTACTCTGCCTGATCCTCCCTTCCTCGACCTGTTGTTGATGTTACTGTATGAGTGTAGCCCATCTGGCCAGAGTCAAGTGTGGTCCATCTGGCCAGAGTCAAGTGTGGTCCATCTGGCCAGAGTCAAGTGTGGCCCATCTGGCCAGAGTCAAGTGTGGTCCATCTGGCCAGAGTCAAGTGTAGCCCATCTGGCCAGAGTCAAGTGTGGCCCATCTGGCCAGAGTCAAGTGTGGCCCATCTGGCCAGAGTCAAGTGTGGCCCATCTGGCCAAAGTCAATTGTGGCCCATCTGGCCAGAGTCAAGTGTGGCCCATCTTGCCAGAGTCAAGTGTGGCCCATCTGGCCAGAGTCAAGTGTGGTCCATCTGGCCAGAGTCAAGTGTGGTCCATCTGGCCAGAGTCAAGTGTGGTCCATCTGGCCAGAGTCAAGTGTGGTCCATCTGGCCAGAGTCAAGTGTGGTCCATCTGGCCAGAGTCAAGTGTGGCCCATCTGGCCAGAGTCAAGTGTGGCCCATCTGGCCATACACTAAGTGAGCAGTACGGTACTTTATCACACAATACCACACCCAAAGTTGTTTAGGCCATATATTGTAAAAGGAATTTTAATTAAAATGAGAAGGTCGAAACATCACAGTACAATTCCTCACTAACCTACAATTGAAAAAGGAAGTTTATACGACGTTTCGGTCCGTCTTTAAAAGGCTTTAACGTCGTGAAGGAAATTAACAGAACTTATTTTCGCTAGCAAATAGAAGGTAATCTATTCTAATTACACTAGCCAACAAATCTGAAAAACAAAATCCAGTTCAGAAAGCAAATGGGTTGTTTTTAAGTTTACTTTGATGAGTTGATCAACAATCTGAGCTGATCTTCGTCATGTAAGTTTTTTTTTTAAAATCTTATGAGTTGTCGCTCTTAGTTCTGAAGACTGGAGGATGAGGCATCGCTCTTAGTTCTGAAGACTGGAGGGTGAGGCATTGATCTTAGTTCTGAAGACTGGAGGGTGAGGCATCGATCTTAGTTCTGAAGACTGGAGGGTGAGGCATTGATCTTAGTTCCGAAGACTGGAGGGTGAGGCATTGATCTTAGTTCTGATGACTGGAGGGTGAGGCATCGCTCTTAGTTCTGAAGACTGGAGGGTGAGGCATTGATCTTAGTTCTGAAGACTGGAGGGTGAGGCATTGATCTTAGTTCTGAAGACTGGAGGGTGAGGCATCGAGCTTAGTTCTGAAGACTGGAGGGTGAGGCATTGATCTTAGTTCTGAAGACTGGAGGGTGAGGCATCGATCTTAGTTCTGAAGACTGGAGGGTGAGGCATTGATCTTAGTTCTGAAGACTGGAGGGTGAGGCATCGATCTTAGTTCTGAAGACTGGAGGGTGAGGCATCGATCTTAGTTATGAAGACTGGAGGGTGAGGCATTGATCTTAGTTTTGAAGACTGGAGGGTGAGGCATCGATCTTAGTTCTGAAGACTGGAGGGTGAGGCATTGATCTTAGTTCCGAAGACTGGAGGGTGAGGCATTGATCTTAGTTCCGAAGACTGGAGGGTGAGGCATTGATCTTAGTTCCGAAGACTGGAGGGTGAGGCATCGATCTTAGTTCTGAAGACTGGAGGGTGAGGCATTGATCTTAGTTCCGAAGACTGGAGGGTGAGGCATTGATCTTAGTTCCGAAGACTGGAGGGTGAGGCATTGATCTTAGTTCTGAAGACTGGAGGGTGAGGCATTGATCTTAGTTCTGAAGACTGGAGGGTGAGGCATTGATCTTAGTTCTGAAGACTGGAGGGTGAGGCATCGATCTTAGTTCTGAAGACTGGAGGGTGAAGCATCGATCTTAGTTCTGAAGACTGGAGGGTGAGGCATCGATCTTAGTTCTGAAGACTGGAGGGTGAGGTGTCGATCTTAGTTCTGAAGACCGGAGGGTGAGTCATCGATCTTAGTTCTGAAGACTGGAGGGTGAGGTATCGATCTTAGTTCTGAAGACTGGAGGGTGAGGCATTGATCTTAGTTCTGAAGACTGGAGGGTGAGGGATTGATCTTAGTTCTGAAGACTGGAGGGTGAGGCATTGATCTTAGTTCTGAAGACTGGAGGGTGAGGCATTGATCTTAGTTCTGAAGACTGGAGGGTGAGTCATCGATCTTAGTTCTGAAGACTGGAGGGTGAGGCATTGATCTTAGTTCTGAAGACTGGAGGGTGAAGCATTGATCTTAGTTCTGAAGACTGGAGGGTGAGTCATCGATCTTAGTTCTGAAGACTGGAGGGTGAGTCATCGATCTTAGTTCTGAAGACTGGAGGGTGAGGCATTGATCTTAGTTCTGAAGACTGGAGGGTGAGGCATCGATCTTAAACAAGCCACGGGGGCTTGTTTTGCATATATGTATATTATTTGTTTTTATTTTTTTATTAACACATCGGCCGATTCCCACCAAGGCAGGGTGGCCCGAAAAAGAAAAACTTTCATCATCATTCACTCCATCACTCTCTTGCCAGAAGGGTGCTTTACACTACAGTTATAAAACTGCAACATTAACACCCCTCCTTCAGAGTGCCGGCACTGTACTTCCCATCTCCAGAACTCAAGTCCGGCCTGCCGGTTTCCCTGAATCCCTTCATAAATGTTACTTTGCTCACACTCCAACAGCACGTCAAGTATTAAAAACCATATGCCTCCATTCACTCCTATCAAATACGCTCACACATGCTTGCTGGAAGTCCAAGCCCTCGCACACAAAACTTCCTTTACCCCTCCCTCCAACCTTTCCTAGGCCGACCCCTACCCCGCCTTCCCTCCACTACAGATTTATACACCCCGAAGTCACTCTGTCTCGTTCCATTCTCTCTACATGTCCAAACCACCTCAACAACCCCTCCTCAGCTCTCTGGACAATCGTTTTGGTAATCCCGCACCTCCTCCTAATTTCCAAACTCCGAATTCTCTGCATTATATTCACACCACACATTGACCTCAGACATGACATCTCCACTGCCTCCAGCCTTCTCCTCGTTGCAACATTCATCACCCATGCTTCACACCCATATAAGAGCGTTGGTATAACTATACTCTCATACATTCCCTCTTTACTTCCATGGACAAGGTTCTTTGTCTCCACAGACTCCGAAGTGCTCCACTCACCCTTTTCCCTCATCAATTCTATGATTCACCTCATCCTTCATAGACCCATCCGCCGACATGTCCACTCCCAAATATCTGAATACATTCACCTCCTCCATACTCTCTCCCTCCAATCTGATATCCAATCTTTCGTCACCTATTCTTTTTGTTATCCTCATCACCTTACTCTTTCCTATATTCACTTTCAATTTTCTTCTTTTACACACCCTACCAAATTCATCCACCAACCTCTGCAGCTTCTCTTCAGAATCTCCCAAAGCACAGTGTCATCAGCAAAAGCAACTGTGACAACTCCCACTTTGTATTTGCTTTATCTTTTAGCCCAACACCTCTTGCCAAGACCCTCGCATTCACTTCTCTTACAACCCCATCTATAAATATATTGAACAACCACGGTGACATCACACATCCTTGTCTAAGGCCCACTTTTACTGGGAAATAGTCCCCTTCCTCCTACACACTCTAACCTGAGCTTCACTATCCTCATAAAAACTCTTCACTGCTTTCAGTAACCTTCCTCCTATTCCATACACCTGCAACATCTGCCACATTGCCCCCTATCTACCCTATCATACGCCTTTTCCAAATCCATAAATGCCACAAAACATCTTTACCCTTATCCAAATACTGTTCACCTATATGTTTCACTGTAAACACTTGGTCTACACACCCTTACCTTTCCTAAAGCCCCTTGTTCATCTGCTATCCTGCTTTCTGTCTTACTCTTAATTCTTTCAATAATAACTCTACCATACACTTTACCAGGTACACTCAACAGACTTATTCCCCTATAATTTTTGCACTCTCTTTTGTCCCCTTTGCCTTTATACAAAGGAACAATACACGCTCTCTGCCAATCCCTAGGTACCTTACCCTCTTCCATACATTTATTCAATAATAGCACCAACCACTCCAAAATTATATCCCCACCTGCTTTTAACATTTCTATCTTTATCCCATCAATCCCAGCTGCCTTACCCCTTTCATTCTACCCACTGCCTCACGAACTTCCCTACACCCACAACTGGCTCTTCCACACTCCTACAAGATGTTATTCCCCCTTTGCCCTACACACGAAATCACAGCTTCCCTGTCTTCATCAACATTTAACAAATCCTCAAAATATTCCCTCCATCTTCCCGATACCTCTAACTCTCCATTTAATAACTCTCCTCTCCTATTTTTAACTGTCAAATCCATTTGTTCTCTAGGCTTCCTCAACTTATTAATCTCATTCCAAAACTTTTTCTTATTTTCAACAAAATTTGCTGATAACATCTCACCCACTCTCTCATCTGCTCTCTTTTACATTGCTTCACCACTCTTTAACCTCTCTTTTTCTCTCCATATACTCTTCCCTCCTTGCATCACTTCTACTTTGTAAAAACCTCTCATATGCTAACTTTTTCTCCCTTACTACTCTCTTTACATCATCATTCCACCAATCGCTCTCTTCCCTCCCTCACCCACTCGCCTGTAACCACAAACTTCTGCTGAACACTCTAACACTACATTTTTAAATCTACCCCATACATTTTCGACCCCATTGCCTACACTCTCACTAGCCCATCTATCCTCCAATAGTTGTTTATATCTTACCCTAACTGCTTCCTCTTTTAGTTTATAAACCTTCACCTCTCTTTTACTTACTGATTCTATTTTCCTTGTATCCCATCTACCTTTTACTCCCACTGTAGCTATAACTAAAAAGTGATCTGATATATCTGTAGCCCTCTATAAACATGTACATCCTGAAGTCTACTCAACAGTCTTTTATCTACCAATACATAGTCCAACAAACTACTGTCATTACGCCCTACATCATATCTTGTATACTTATTTATCCTCTTTTTCTTAAAATATGTATTACCTATAACTAAACCCCTTTCTATACAAAGTTCAATCAAAGGGCTCCCATTATCATTTACACCTGGCACCCCAAACTTACCTACTACACCCTCTCTGCATGTTTCTCCCACTTTAGCATTTAGGTCCCCTACCACAATTACTCTCTCATTTGGTTCAAAAGTTCCTATACATTCGCTTAACATCTCCCAAAATCTCTCTCTCCTCTACACTCCTCTCTTCTCCAGGTGCATACACGCTTATTATGACCCACTTTTCGCATCCGACCCTTATTTTAATCCACATAATCCTTGAATTTACACATTTATATTCCCTCTTTTCCTTCCATAACTGATCCTTCAACATTATTGCTACCCCTTCCTTAGCTCTAACTCTCTCAGATACTCCTGACTTAATCCCATTTATTTCTCCCCACTGAAACTCGCCTACCCCCTTCAGCTTTGTTTCGCTTAGGGCCAGGACATCCAACTTCTTTTCATTCATAACATCGGCAATCATCTCTTTCTTATCATCCGCACTACATCCACGCACATTCAGACAACCCAATTTTATAAAGTTTTTCTTCTTCTCGTTTTTAGTAGATTTGTACAGGAGAAGGGGTTACTAGCCCATTGCTTCCGGCATCTTAGTCGCCTCATAGGACACGCATGGCTTACGGAGGAAAGATTCTTTTCCACTTCCCCATGGACAATAGAGAAAATAAAAAGAACAAGAGCTATTAAGAAAAAGAAGAAAAACCTAGATGTGTGTATGTATATATATGCATGTGTATGCCAGTGTAGTGTGACCTAAAGTGTAAGTAGAAGTAGCTAGATATACCTGTTATCCAGCGTGTTTATGAGACAGAAAAAAGACACCAGCAATCCTACCATCATGTAAAACAGTTTCAGGTTTCTGTTTCACAGTCACCTGGCAGGACGGTAGTACCTCCCTGGGTGGTTGCTGTCTACTAACCTACTACCTATGTATATATATATATATATATATATATATGATTTATCGAGTGGTGTGCAGGTGTTCAGTAGTGTGAACTCCTCGCCCCTCTCCTTTTATGCCTGGCCATTGAGATCATCATCTCGTTCGTAGATGCTGGTACGCTGGCCATCACCTCAGAGTCTCTCTATATTACACATCACAAAAGTAAAACATACAGCACAGAGAGAACCTTAGGCCTCTCCTTAAACCCCTCCTGAGGGGAGCTATCGACCCCCAGTTCACACCACCATCAAGTGCCAGCCGTCTTGCATGTAGAGCGAGTCATTATTGCCACTGACATAACTCTCCTCAGAGCTCCGCTTAGAGCCAACGACATCACTGAGATTCCATGGGGGAAAAAATCACTGACTTTCCAAGAATGAAGACTCAGATAAGACACATCGATGGACATCATGTCCCTGTATCTCCTGGCTTCATGTTTATCCTTCCCTGAAGTGCCTCACTGTTTACGATGTTCTCTGTGCTCTCAGAGCCCCCAGTTGAGCGAGTTTAAGTTCTTTCTAAAGTTTTTGTTGGAAAACTTATAAGCCTTTCTGGAGATAAACTGTGTAAAATACCGACACGATGGAAAAAGAGATACATATGCGATTATAATGTGATCCTTTATTAACAACGTTTCGCCCACACGGTGGGCTTTATCAAGTCACAAAAAGTTCTGATCTGTTTGTTGCTAGATAACGTCCACTGTCTGAGCGAAACGTTGTCAATAAAGGATCGTATTATACTACATTTGTCTCTTTTTCTTCTAAAACCTTTTCCTTGACGAATCACAATGCCTGCGAGCCACACTTCCGGTCAGACTGGGCAGATTAGGCATACATATATTACCTTCCTGGCCTTTTTATCTTCCTCCAACGGATCCAGTGAGGTGGTGAGGCAAATTCTATTGACACTATGAATGCTTGACTAAGGATGGACGATCCCAACCTCGTGGATACTCCGACAACCCTGGCAACATTACCAGCTAAAACAATGATCCACAAGCAGTCTAGCTAAGACAGCTCCATCATGAAGGAGCTTCTATAATGTTGATAAGAAGAGCAAACTCTCAAATGGAGGAGAAAGAGAGAGACATTATATTTTTGCTGTGAGAGCACATCACTCTAGCGATTATCTAATAGAGATTCCTATTTCTACAACTGACACACGTCTCGACCCACAGACTCACCACATTACAGAGACTCACTGCCGTACCAATACAGTCTGCATAGTCTTAGCTTTGATTACTAAGAGAACTCTTACCACAGTTCGGTGTTCAGATGAAAGGGAATCTCATTTATCCTTCCAGCAGTGGAAATGTACGTCCTGGCTACCCTGGTGGACTCACACGTCCTGGCTACCCTGGTGGACTCACACGTCCTGGCTACCCTGGTGGACTCACACGTCCTGGCTATCCTGGTGGACTCACACGTCCTGGCTACCCTGGTGGACTCACACGTCCTGGCTACCCTGGTGGACTCACACGTCCTGGCTACCCTGGTGGACTCACACGTCCTGGCTACCCTGGTGGACTCACACGTCCTGGCTACCCTGGTGGACTCACACGTCCTGGCTACCCTGGTGGACTCCACACGTCCTGGCTACCCTGGTGGACTCACACGTCCTGGCTACCCTGGTGGACTCACACGTCCTGGCTACCCTGGTGGACTCACACGTCCTGGCTACCATGGTGGACTCACACGTCCTGGCTACCCTGGTGGACTCACACGTCCTGGCTACCCTGGTGGACTCACACGTCCTGGCTACCCTGGTGGACTCACACGTCCTGGCTACCCTGGTGGACTCACACGTCCTGGCTACCCTGGTGGACTCACACGTCCTGGCTACCCTGGTGGACTCACACGTCCTGGCTACCCTGGTGGACTCACACTGTATCTCTGGGAGAAGTGAAGACTGCTTTAAGAACCATCTCCAGTCAGCTCAGCCTTGGTCGACAGGGAAGGGAAGACAGGTGCTGCTGAGCATAGAGAACAAACACACAAGCTCAACAAGTATAGTAATTTGACCTTCTTCTTCTACTTCTTCTTCTTCCTTCTTCTTCTTCTTCTTCTTCTTCTTCTTCTTCTTCTTCTTCTTCTTCTTCTTCTTCTTGTTTTCCTTCTTCCTGTTATTGTTTGTCTTCTTCTAGCACCGTTGATACAAGGTAGCAACGCTAATAAAGTCTACACTATTTGCATACATCACTGCCTGACATTAGCCACATCACTGCCTGACATTAGCCACATCACTGCCTGACATTAGCCACATCACTGCCTGACATCGAGGCTGGTGCAGCAACTTAGAGATATCTTATCAGACACGGCCACTTTCTGTGCCTTGTTAATGTATGCTAATACCTTCAGTCACAACAACCCCCTCTCCCACCCCCTGTCCCCTCCCTCCCTCCTTCCTTCCCCTCCATCCCTCCCTCCTCTCCTCCTCCTCCTCCTCTCCCTCCCTCCGTCCCTCCCTCCTCACCCACCTCAAGACTGGACATCCTCGACATCAATAAATTTAGCCTGTATAGAGGGTGGACTGACGTCACGATGCAGGTCACTTGCCCTGTTTGGTGACGACACTGTCGATGGCCACTTTCCTTACTAATGGACTCCTGTAAACAACAAGAGCAGCAGTAGCAGCTGCAACTGCAACAATAGCAACACCAACAACAAGGTTAATTACGGAAGGTGTAATTGGAAGAGATCGTTTACAAATGATGGTGTAGGATAAGGTGACCCCGGGGATGTATAGAGTGGCGATGGATGAAAGGAGAGGAACGGGCACGTGCCAGGAATGGTTGGAAGGAGAGGAACGGGGACGTGCCAGGAATGGTTGGAAGGAGAGGAACGGGGACGTGCCAGGAATGGATGAAAGAAGAGGGACGGGGACGTGCCAGGAATGGATGAAAGGAGAGGGACGGGGACGTGCCAGGAATGGTTGGAAGGAGGGCGTGAAGGAAGTTGTAGAAGG
This sequence comes from Cherax destructor, assembly GCA_009830355.1. NCBI lineage: Eukaryota > Metazoa > Arthropoda > Malacostraca > Decapoda > Parastacidae > Cherax > Cherax destructor. The sequence goes on along the minus strand of WNWK01001138.1, from coordinate 102,281 downwards.
CAGGGCGTCTGAACGCCCACCACACACACATCTGTGTGAACGTGTTACGTCTGAATTACTGACTTTGGCCGAACGGCTGTGACAAACTCTGCTGACTCTGTTAAATCAAAGTCACATAAAGCGTTTGGTTGTGTGTGGCACTGTTTGAGGCACTGTTTGAGGCACTTGACAAACACCTTCCTGCCTAACTAGGGCGGCCAGTCTCACCTGAATTGCCTTTCCTGTATTTCTGAATGCTGAAAATTTCGCGGATATTTTATTATTTGATATTCTCAGTTAGGTTAATGCTAATTAACCTGTGTTTCTCCATGATTACCCGACAATAACGGAATTAAAACAGACGTAAGGCTGGCATACAGAAATTTCTAACGTGCATTTTCACACGTTCAGAAAAATACTCATGACATTGCAGTACATTGTACAGTACTTAATGTTGATTATCTGGGCTGAGAAAACGAAGGTAATTAGTTAACGGATGTCCATAAGAACCTTATCAAATCCCAACTAATGCTTCGTCTTGAAGCCAAGCAAGATACCTTAAGCTGTACCGATGCCTCAGCCACATAACACTCTCACAAATTATGTTGATGGCGCCGTTCACCTGTCCACTGGTGCAGCTGGTAGTACAGCTGCTGCAGAGTGATGGTACCCATACACAAATTGAAACAAGCATCAACAATTGGGATTCTATTCTTCCAAGTGTTTATCGTACTCCTTTAACTCAGGTGTGTCCATGTGTCTGACACCTTAATTGAAGCCAATTTTCTTTCATTTATATATACTCTTAACTCCACGAGTGTCAGTTGTGGCATGCTTGTGTCAGAAGCAAGATGCAGATATGGTAGGCTTGTAGACGCTTGTGTCAGAAGCCAGATGCAGGTATGGTAGGCTTGTAGACGCTTGTGTCAGAAGCCAGATGCAGGTATGGTAGGCTTCTAGACGCTTGTGTCAGAAGCCAGATGCAGGTATGGTAGGCTTGTAGACGCTTGTGTCAGAGTGGATTCCATTTCTCACTTGTTTTCAGATGCATAGTAGGGCTGGTGAGATGCATGGTAGGGCTGGTGAGATGCATGGTAGGGCTGGTGAGATGCATGGTAGGGCTGGTGAGATGCATGGTAGGGCTGGTGAGATGTATGGTAGGGTTGGTGAGATGCATGGTAGGGCTGGTGAGATGCATGGTAGGGCTGGTGAGATGTATGGTAGGGCTGGTGAGATGCATGGTAGGGCTGGTGAGATGCATGGTAGGGCTGGTGAGATGCATGGTAGGGCTGGTGAGATGCATGGTAGGGCTGGTGAGATGCATGGTAGGGCTGGTGAGATGCATGGTAGGGCTGGTGAGATGAATGGTAGGGCTGGTGAACTGGCAAAGGTATTTATGCCTTCAAGGGAGGGGGGAATAGTAAATTACAACCCTGGGCCGTCAACATGTAGCTATTTGAGGACAATAATACGAAAAGAATATTTGATGAAGTTCACTGACTTGAGACTGAGACAGACCCACACCAAAGACTCCATCAATCATTTTATCATGCAGGAGGAGGCAAGAAAATCAGCAGACTCTTGGGATGTCGCTATTCCAAGCTTTGGCTGGGCTGCCCCTGAGCTGTCAGCCCACTTCTGGCAAGACACTGACTGAGTAATGGGGATTTTTTTTTTTTTTAGGTTACCCTACCTCGGTCGTAGGCAGTCGGTATTTAAAAAACAACAACAACAACAACAATAATAATAATAATTGATACATTAATACTTATTTTTCAGATATATTTTTAGTTAAAGGCTTCATCAGAATATTTTATAAACCTAAGGCTCATATATAGATAGATAGATAGATAGATAGATGCAAAAAGATCACAGTAAACAGGTGATATTATAATATGCAGAACAACCACTGTGAGAAAATAGTGAACTTATAAGCGCTTTCGAGATTTCTCACATTACCAAGGAACTGTTCCTTGATAATGTGAGAAATCACGAAAGCGCTTGGAAGTTCACTATTTTTTCACAGTGGTGTCATTGATAATTAATATTCTCTAAGAAAACATTTAAGATCTAGTTGAAAAGGTGCTTATTTATGATGTACGTATTTTGTTAGGGAGGGTGAGAGATATTCAGGAGTAAATCTGCATGTTTGTGTTGGTGTTCGATGCTGGTGAGGGAGGCTGCTGACCTCTCTGTGGAGGGATACCTGTGAGGTATCCCTCACGGGAAGGCATCCCTCTAGGGATACACTGCTTGCTGTGTGAGGTCAATGGCCTGTGTTGGAAGCTGGTGTCTGTGGCTAGTCTTGAAGGCTGGTCTTGCAAGCTAATCTTCAAGTCAAGTCTTTCTTCACACTAGCCAGTCGACCCCAAACACTCTGACAACCTCTTGAGGAGATCGACCTGGAGTTGCCATCTACACCGAGCCTGGCAACACAAAGACACGTCAGGGGTCCACAAAAAGAAACACCCTGGACCACTTTTTACCACCAAATTCAGTGTATCCTGCATAGTGGGGGCGAGGTTGCTAATGCGCTGCCTACATCCACCACAAAAAAAAAAAGAGACCGAACAAATTTCCATTAAATGTTACTTCGTAAAGAGTGCTTGTCAGATATATATATATATATATATATATATATATATATATATATATATATATAGTTTGAGATATGGAGATAGTCTGTCAGAATTTGCGATTCAGACGAAGTTGTTTATTGCCTCTTGTTTTCGAGGCGCCTTGAACTCAAATGTTTATATTATTATTATCTATTTATTATTATTATTATTATTATTATTATTATTATTATTATTATTTTATTATTATTATTATTATTTATTATTATTATTTTTATTATTATTATTATTATTATTATTATTATTATTATAATTATTATTGTTGTTGTTGTTATTATTATTATTATCAATCATCATCATCATCATCATCATCATCATCATCATCATCATCATCATCTTTATTATCATTATTATTTTTATTATTGGACCAATCTCATATAGTTTCTATTATTTTTTCTGGTTCCTCCATTCCTCCTTTTTTAATTTGTGTTGCTCTGTGTTTCCTGTTTCGTCTAATTTCGTGTTTTCTTACATTCCAGTTCTTCCCGTTGTCGTGTCTTCACACCTTGTCTTCTTCCCTGACGTTACCACTGAGGACAAGACGTTATTACCAAGAGAGTTTCTTTTCTTACGTCCTAATGCAACTCGCTAGCACTAACAGGCGGTGCGTTATTACCAATACTCGTAAATATGACACAGGTACGACAGTGTGATGTTTTTATGGAAAGGAGACGAGTGAGCAAATGCCAGAACATATTTATTGGAAAACGTTTCGGTCCTGGGATCTCGTTGGAGGTCCCAGGACCGAAACGTTTTCTTAATGTATTAGCGTTTGATTAGGTTCTTTCCAGATCAATTTGTCGGTATCTATTACCGAGGTTTTTATACCATTAGGGAACATTTCGCTCATTGGGGCTTTCGCAGCCCCGTTGGATTTAAAAAAAAGCGACCAGTGAGCGAAAGTTTCAAATGTCTAGTATCCTACTTTACGTACCGTACTTGACATCATCTGTGATCATTATTGTCTTAATGAATTCGTTACCACTAAGAGGACCTTCGTTATGACCGTTATTATAAAGTTCCTTACCACCAGGAGGCCACTTCGTTGTTACCACAAGCAACGTTGGTCGTTCATTAATGCGCCGAGGGAAGGAAGGCTGTCCGAGATGCGATGTTTCGACCTCTTGGATTTTAAATGTCAAATGCACATTAGAAGAATTGTATGTTTGTGTGATCCAGTTAGAGAGTTAAAACAATCAGACGTTAAGACGTCACGTTTTATAGACAGCGGATGATATAAACAGGAATGCTTCTGAGTGGCTGACAGGGAAAATAATCTGAGTGGCTGTTAGTGAAATATCTGAAGGACTGACAGGGAAGTATCTGAGTGGCAGAAAGGGAGAGATCGAGTGACGTTCCTCGGAGGAATTGGTCGAATTCGCTAGACAATCGCAAAGTTGCGCATTTGATGCAAAAATTACAAAAGAATAAAGAAATGCGTAATTTAGGTCCGACTGTATCAGTATTCATCGTAACTTGATTACACTTTACCACAAACCCATTAACCAAAACAAAAGGACTTTGGAGTATATTTCAGTAATGAATTTATATACGACAAGCAATGTCTAACCAATGGAAGGATAGATTTCGTTAGAAAGGCTTGTTCAACGTTGTTCAGTGATCCGGAAGAGGCTTCAGAAGCCCTGCGGTGTTGCAAGGCAATATGGTGATTGCATGAAGAGCTGTCTACTTGGGTTTCAGCGTTTGTTGAAACAACGCCAGGTTGTTGAAGAGCAATTAGTGAAGATGAATGGTGTTGGAAGGAAGTGAGAGACAAAGAGGAGAGAAAAATAAACTGTGGCAATCAGAGTCATGGGTAATTAAGGGACGTAGGCAGTCAGAGGCGGAAGGAGGGAGGGACACAGTGATAAAGGGGCAGAGAGAGAGAGAGAGAGAGAGAGATGGAAGTAACAGGGGCAAATGGACAAGGAGATAGTCAATAGCATAGACAATGAGACAGATTGAAACAGAGACAAAGAGTGAGTAAGAGTCAATATGCAAGTCACCAACGTTGATTCCCAGCATCGTTCACAGGAATTACAAGCACAGCATCTCTCTCTCTCTCTCTCTCTCTCTCTCTCTCTCTCTCTCTCTCTCTCTCTCTCTCTCTCTCTCTCTCTCTCTCTCTCTCTCTCTCTCTCTTAGGGCCTGCAGCTGCAGTTGCTGACCCTTCAAGATGCCATAACAACTTTGCTTTCGTAAGCTGCTATTTGCAGCTTCAAACTTGAGCTTAACAAAAGCAACAGCGACTCCTGTCCCAAAGCCTGTCTCTATCACATTAAGGCAACGATGCTTTTCAAGACAATAACACAGGAAGCTGAGGGAGGGAAACACAAGCTTGTCCTCTCTTTCTTGAGCAGGTGAGAGCCTGAAGACAATAGTGTAAGAATGTGTGTGTGAGTGTGTGTATGAGAGAGTGTGTGTGTGTGTGTGTGTATGTGTGTGAGTGTGTGTGTGAGTGTGTATGTGTGAGTGTGTGAGTGTCAAGGCTGGGAACAAGGGCAACTCTGACCCATAAAAGTATCGCTTCTCACCGAGTCACACAGTATTCTTTTATCTTCTCTGTGTAACACATTATCTTGTGAGATTTAATTAAATATTCTTTTTTTTGCAGGAAGGGGGGATGGGATGTAGTTCAAGGTGGACGAAACTCAAATCAATTGATAATTCTATACAAAAAAAAAAAACTCACTCCTTTAAAACTCACCTAAAACTGTCAGGTTACTTGGCCTTTCCTCTCTCTCTCTCTCTCTCTCTCTCTCTCTCTCTCTCTCTCTCTCTCTCTCTCTCTCTCTCTCTCTCTCTCTCTCTCTCGTGTGTAATGAGATATGTATTAGGCACTACATACTGTGTCACCGTTACTCATCATTATTGATTTGTTTTGCTTTTCTGTCTCTTACTGTCTACCCACAGTCTTGCTATTCTATTCTACTATAGTCCATCCTATCCCTGTTCTTCCTATTCCCTCTTACGGCTTAAAGAAAGGAGACAAGGTTAGGTTAGGTAAGTTCGTCAGGAAACAGGACAGGTGTTTCCTGACGCGGGTCTTAGATAATGACCCGCCGTTGGAGCTGGTCATATGACCGAGGCCTTCCGCTGGTTTACCCCTCCACCCCTTTAAAAATTATACAAAAAGTAATGATGATGAAAATAATAATGAAGATGATAATGATATACTCGTCAGGAAGGAGGTTCTGACACAGGTGTCAGGAAGGAGGTCCTGACACAGGTGTCAGGAAGGTCCTGACACAGGTGTCAGGAAGAGGTCCGACACAGGTGTCAGGAAGAGGTCCTGACACAGGTGTCAGGAAGGTCCTGACACAGGTGTCAGGAAGGTCCTGACACAGGTGTCAGGAAGGAGGTCCTGACACAGGTGTCAGGAAGGAGGTCCTGACACAGGTGTCAGGAAGGTGTCTCGTTGGAGAGGAAAGCTATAAAATACCGTGTGGGCGAAATGTAGCTAATAAAGGATCTCATTATACTACATATGTGTTTATTTCCCCCCGGTGTCTCGTTTCTGGCTCCTGAAGGAGTGTGGGACGTTGAACAAGTTGGACAGCAGTCCTGACAACCCTGTGGCAGAGTCTCAGTGAGACACGATATGTGAGATGGGAACTCGTAGACAAAACACTCATTGTGGCTGGTGATATATTATTGTGAAGACGTTTCGTTCACTAGAGCTAGAGCAAGAGCTTGCTGAGGCTAGTACACCAAACGGGGAGGAGAATGAAATTAGCTCAGAGGCACATACACCACCGTATGTCCTCGGATCACGGTAAAACACCTAGCTCTGCTGGGTGGGTGATTCTTGTAGGATTTGGTGGCCCTGTTTGTTAGAGCGTCATGTGGTTTCCGCTCACCATAAGACGGGCTCAATACAATATATATATATATATATATATATATATATATATATATATATATATATATATATATATATATATATATATATAAAACTAAGATGTAAGACTGAGCAGGGCTGGGCATCAGGTCAGGAAAACAAGTGCGCATCACTTCATCAACGGTGTACATTATCGACACGTAGATGAGTACTTATGGGTGTTGAATAATGGCACAGTAACGCGGTCTACAAATTTATTGCTCAGCGGTTTATTGGTGTGTTTTTACTGTGTTCTTATGTGTGTGAAGGGATGAATTAGAGAGAGACCTGTCGGGTATGGGCCCGGCCCCTCCTCTTGTGATGCCATTTCCAGCCTCCGCCCCTCGCTTGGGAAATGAACAACCTCTTTCAGGATTGAGGGACTGAACACCTCAAAATCTCCACCACTTCAACTATCCCCAGGATACCCGTCATGACTCTCTGTATTCGACTGAAGAAGCCTTTTGCGCAAGGCGAAACTTTTCGACAGTAAAGATACCCGAGTGTCGCACCTGAATCTATTTCACGACATGCAAGTGAGGTGAGCAACGCAGGTAATTGCAATCAACTGCCAATTTGCTAGGACAGGTGGAATAGGCAGGACAATTTTAAGAGCAGTTGAATATGACTTGCTGGAATACGGGGCAGCCGGGTCAGTCCAGTGTGTGTCTCGGGGTGTCTGGGGTGTCTGGGGTGTCTGGGGTATCTGGGGTGTCTGGGGTGTCTGGGGTGTCTGGGGTGTCTGGGGTGTTTGGGGTGTCTGGGGTGTTTGGGGTGTTTGGGGTGTCTGGGGTGTCTGGGGTGTCTGGGGTGTCTGGGGTGTCTGGGGTGTCTGGGGTGTCTGGGGTGTCTGGGGTGTCTGGGGTGTCTGGGGTGTCTTAAGCCTAACTCTTACAAACTGAACCTTTGCGGGGCGTTCTAATTTAGGTTGATTGTTGGTTCGTACTTGTTAAGAGCAAATTTTGAGACGGTATTATTATTATTATTATTATTATTATTATTATTATTATTATTATTATTATTATTATTATTATTATTATTATTATTATTATTATTATTATTATTATTGTGACTACAACTACTACTGCTGCTGCTGCTAATACTACTACTACAACTATTACTTCTACTTCTACTACTACTACTACTAATACTAATACTAAAAATAATAATAACAAATTACTAATAGTACTCTCTGACTCTCTCTCTCTCTCTCTCTCTCTCTCTCTCTCTCTCTCTCTCTCTCTCTCTCTCTCTCTCTCTCTTTCTCTCTCATGCATCAGAAACTTGTCAGAAAATTTAACAGTTCTGCTATAACTCTCGGACAGAGTTGAAGTTGGTTAGAGTAACTCAACTCCGCCAGGCGTAGCACAGACTGAGAGTTATGATGACAGAGTGTCTGTCAGCACAACAACACCACAGCAACAAAAACACAGTATATTCTAGCTGGGTGGAGACAGAGAGAGATGGAGAGTCAGATCGCAGTCAGCAGGATTCGACCCTGCTACAGGGAGACTGGTGCGGTTCCCAAGTGACGCTTTTATCAACTCGGCCACAAATGCCTCACAACCTGGGCAGCCTGGTTCACAATCCTTGTTTCTTTCCCAGCCCGGGCACGTCAGTGAGCCTCAAGCATGGATTCAAGCTATTTCAATCTCCTCCTGTATGTTCTGACCTCTCAAGCGATTTTTAAGCTTGAATCTATGCTTGATGCTCACCGACGTGCCCGGGCTGGGAACCAGGCTGGCCAGGTTTTGAGGCATTTGTGGCCGAGTGGATAAGAGTGTCACATGGGAACCGTGTCAGTCTCCTGTAGTGGGATCGAATCCTGCTGACTGGGATTTACTCGCCTGTTTCTGCTTGGTGCACTGATATACATATATATATATATATATATATATATATATATATATATATATATATATATATATATATATATATATATATATATATATATATATATATATATATGTTTATATATCGATTTGACAAAAGTTCTTTTTTTTATGTGAGCAAAGGAGCCAGAAGGTACTCAAAGTTCGTGTCTAAGTTCTGTACAGCTTAACAGAATGATTACATTCTCTTCAACAGTGGTAATTCACGAGAAGCGGAAAAAACCTACGTAGCAATCAGGCGGGCAGTAAAACAGCTTTACACGACCTTAAAAACTAATCTGAGTTAGCCCGCGCCTCGGGAAATACCTCATACTCACCTATCTCTACTCCAGATAGCCAGAATTTCTGTATCATACACCAAGCGGGATAGAATTTACCTCTTAGATATACACACAGCCTCGTCTGGTCCCAGCGGTGTTTCTCTGCATGATTTTGTGTATTTTCTGAATGTGTTACTGTAACTTTTTTTGTCAATATTTATTTTACAACTGAGATTAAGAATAACATTATTGTTGACTAAGACTCAGGCACAACATTTGGATATCTTTATTACCGAATGGTTTCGCCTGCACAACAGACTTCTTCAGTCGAATACAGGAGGATACAACTCTGGAGATAGAAGAGGGGGCTGGGGAGGGGTTTGATGTGATCAGTCAGTCACCCATGAAAGGAAGGGGGTCAGTCCCTCATGCCTGAAGCATGGATTGAGGCGACTGACGACCGGTTTTTGTTTTTCTGAGATCGCATGTGGTGTCTTAGGGGTTAATAAATGACCAGCAACACGATCTTCCATGTTTGAGTCAACATCTAGGTTGAGTGGTGAGGTTGATAGCTGTGTTGGGAGTAGCTAGGTAGTCAGCAGGCTGAGAGCTGCGCTGGAGGTAGCTATGTAGTCAGCAGGCTGAGAGCTGTGCTGGAGGTAGCTATGAGAAGTAGTGCTGAGGTCACAGCTAAGAACCCAGCTGATGACCTTCTGCTGTCACTCGTCTCGACCAGCGCACGTTTCTCTAAAGACTGAGGGAAAATGAACACTTTCACTGAAAACATTTCGATCCTTAGACTTTGTATGTGAAATATACAGAGAGAGATCGCAGTCAGCAAGACTCGATACTGCTACTGAGACGCACAAGATTCCCAGGCAGCGCTCTAGACCACTCGGCCACACAATCTTGTCCGCCTCAGAAGCAGTATCGAGTCCTACTGACTGCGATCTCTCTCTTTCTCTATATATATATATACATATATATAGAGATATATATGCATATATAGAGATATATATACATATATGCAAAAAGATCACAGAAAACAGGTGATACCACAATATGCAAAACAACCACTTTGAAAAAAATAGTTAACTGGTAATGTATTCAGGTGCCAGCTTAACCTATCACCGAGTAATAAAGTGGACGATCGGTATTTTTATTAGGTGCAATAAAGCACTGAGATTGACAGTACTGATAAGGAACTGACTGAACGCTAAAACACTAATCGGAATAGAAAATTTCAGCCTCCGAACACTAGAGGATTGTTAGAACGTAATGAGCGTTTACGAGAGCTTTTCCCCCGGGGGAGGGACGACCCACACAAAACTCTGAATCTCGTTCTATATTTTCTTTTTCTTTTGGAGATTTACGAACTTCGTTGGATTCACGGACCTCTAAAACGTCGCTTTATCGACATCGCTACCGCATTAGGTCCACTGCCTCGGGAGAAAGGCTATTTGACCAAGGTCGACAGGTCTCCTGCGGGAGTGTGACCTGAATTGGGTGAGATTCTGGTGGGTGCTGCAGTGACGTGGGTCTAGGTAGGTAGACAGTGACCATCCAGGGAGGTACAACTGTCCTGTTATATGAGGGTGAAGGCTGGGTAGTAGGTAGGTAGACAGTGACCATCCAGGGAGGTACAACTGTCCTGTTATATGAGGGTGAAGGCTGGGTAGTAGGTAGGTAGACAGTGACCATCCAGGGAGGTACAACTGTCCTGTTATATGAGGGTGAAGGCTGGGTAGTAGGTAGGTAGACAGTGACCATCCAGGGAGGTACAACTGTCCTGTTATATGAGGGTGAAGGCTGGGTAGTAGGTAGGTAGACAGTGACCATCCAGGGAGGTACAACTGTCCTGTTATATGAGGGTGAAGGCTGGGTAGTAGGTAGGTAGACAGTGACCATCCAGGGAGGTACAACTGTCCTGTTATATGAGGGTGAAGACTGGGTAGTAGGTAGGTAGACAGTGACCATCCAGGGAGGTACTATAATTTTATGAAGGAGAAGACGAATAAGAAGCAGAAGAAAAACAATAACAATAACAAGAACAACAGTAACAACAACAACAAAAGCAACAACAACACCCACAACAGCAACACCACCAATAACAACAACAATTACCCTAACTCTCCTTCCCACTAATGACTATCACAGGTGGTCACCCTTAATGACCCAACTGGAGTGGACTCTGTTTTAAACCCTCATTAAGACTCTGCTAATCAGCAGCTTGGCTGTTAATTACGTGATGGACAGAGCAACCTCATTACCGGTCAATTAGTGTTCTGACGATAATTGTTTTATCAGTAGATCAAAATTATCTTAATGACCCCTGGTCTGATTGCCTTGATGAATCTTGAGTTAACTACCTTGCTAAACGTGGACTAATTGCATTGATAAACTTGGACTAATTACCTTGATAAACCTGGACTAATTATCTTGATAAACCTGGACTAATTATCTTGATAAACCTGGACTAAAAACTTTGTTAAAGCTGAAAGGGTTGGATTTGAGTGGGACTCGCGCATGAGTGGGTAGAATTGTCAAAGCTTATTTCTTGGGTAGCATTGAAAATTGGGTTGAGCAAATATTCTGTTAGTGGGACGGATTGTGAAGGACCTGCCTAGTATGGGCCAACAGGCCTGCTGCAGTGTTCCTCCTTTCTTATGTTCTTATGTTCTTATGAACTAATTATCCTGATAAACCTGGACTAATTGTTTTAAAAAACGTGGACTAATTACCTTGATAAACCTGGACTAATTACCTTGATAAAACTGGAGTAATTATCTTAATAAACCTAGACTAATTGCTTTGATAAACGTGGACTAATTACCTTAATAAACCTCAACTAATTACTTTGATAATCCTGAACTAAATACCTTGATAAAGCTGGAATAATTACCTTGATGACGACCAGAAAAATAATTTCTTAGTGACGACCAGAAAGATACTTTCTAAGATATCACCAGAAATATACTTTCTTAGTGACGAACAGAAAGATACTTTCTTAGTGACGACCAGAAAGATACTTTCTTAGTGACGACCAGAAAGATACTTTCTTAGATATCACCAGAAAGATACTTTCTTAGTGACGACCAAAATATCTCGGTTCCTTCTGAACTTAAACTAGACAGTATCTGCATTTTGAGTGGGCAAAAAAAATGATAGGTGCTTCAGTACTTTAAAAAAAAAAGTTGATCAAAAACCCTACATACTTTCTAAAAAGTGATCAAATCTTCTGTTATTCTCTAAAAGGCGATCAAAATCTCCAGTCGCTTTATATATATATATATATATATATATATATATATATATATATATATATATATATATATATATATATATATATATATATACCACTTGTTCGTGGTTACAATAATATATATATATATATATATATATATATATATATATATATATATATATATATATATATATATATATATATATATATATATATGTATATATATGTATATATATATATATATATATATATATATATATATATATATATATATATATATATTATTGTAACCACGAACAAGTGGTATTGATCAATAACAACACTGTGACTAGCCAAGGACTCGAACCCATGTTGTTATGACCCGCCTCATGGTGAGCGAAAACCACATGACGCTCTAACCCACAGGAACACCAAATCCTATAAAATGGACATCTCTGTCTCTCTGTCTGTCTGTCTTTCTGTCTGTCTCTCTCTCTCTCTCTCTCTCTCTCTCTCTCTCTCTCTCTCTCTCTCTCTCTCTCTCTCTCTCTCTCTCTCTCTCTCTCTCTCTCTCTCTCTCTCTCTCTCTCTCTCTCTCTCTATCTCTCTCTCTCTCAAAGTGATAAGAGAAGGTACGTCAGTTTCCACAAGTCTGGAATTATCTTCAGGGGATGAAAACATTCCAGGCTGTGAGTCGCTGGTTCCTGAATGATACCCAGGCATTCCAGACGTGCTAGAGAGAGTCCGGGAAAGGTGGAAGAGTGCGGAGGAGGGGAGAGAGGGTGAAGGAAACGGGGAAGGGGTGATAGAGGAAGGAAATGGGGGTTGTGGGAGAGTAAGAACTGCCTACCTGTCGACTACTGGACCAGTGCTCCTGCTTGCTGGCCACGCCTCGGTCCTGGACCAGTGCTCCTGCTTGCTGGCCACGCCTCGGTCCTGGACCAGTGCTCCTGCTTGCTGGCCACGCCTCAGTCCAGGACCAGTGCTCCTGCTTGCTGGCCACGCCTCGGTCCTGGACCAGTGCTCCTGCTTGCTGGCCACGCCTCGGTCCTGGACCAGTGCTCCTGCTTGCAGGCCACGCCTCGGTCCTGGACCAGTGCTCTTGCTTGCAGGCCACGCCTCGGTCCAGGACCAGTGCTCCTGCTTGCTGGCCACGCCTCGGTCCTGGACCAGTGCTCCTGCTTGCTGGCCACGCCTCGGTCCTGGACCAGTGCTCCTGCTTGCTGGCCACGCCTCGGTCTTTGACCGACCGGGAAGAAGGTCAGGGAACTTTCAACATGAACTACTGACATTACGTTTTGAAATATATATATATATATATATATATATATATATATATATATATATATATATATATATATATATATATATATATATATATATATATCCAGGAGTCGAAAATGGTTTAAAATCTTCATGAAATTTATAAAATCTGTCAAAATATCTAGTAGACACCTGTTGAAACAGCTGGTGGCACACACCTGTCAAAAGCAGCTGGTAAACACCTGTCAAAAAGACTCGGTGAGCACCTTTTAGAAAATTTATAAATTTATGTTAAAAAAACTGGCAAACATGGGTCAAAGCAGGTGGTAAAAATGTCAAACACAAGTTGTCAACACCTGTCAAAAAAACAGGTGGTAAAGACCTGTTAAATACGGCTTCAGGCAGGCAAACTACGCCTGACAGATGTTAAAACCTGGGAGTTTTACACAAACGTTGAGTTGTGTACGTTCGTTGTTTCAGGAAAATTCTGTAGCTGTTGAATCCGGACTTGTTACCTATAATGATTGTGTTGCTGGCAACACTGTTTTTCGTACTCTGTACGTGTGTGTGTGTGTGTGTGTACGTGTGTGTGTGTGTACGTGTGTGTGTGTGTGTGTGTGTGTGTGTGTACGTGTGTGTGTGTGTACGTGTGTGTATGTGTGTGTGTGTACGTGTGTGTGTGTGTACGTGTGTGTGTGTGTGTGTGTGTGTGTGTGTGTGTGTGTGTGTGTGTGTGTGTGTGTGTGTGTGTGTCTTCAAGAACTTCCCAGGCTAGATGGACTTTTCAATCCCGTTTTTTACCATGTCATATATCAAAGGAAGGAAAAAAGAACATGCTGTTCTTTTGAACATGTTATTTAAGCTCTGAATAAAAACAGCCTAACAGTCACTGGTCTATCCTAGCAAAGAACTAAGCGTGAACCTGTAGAACGTGACAATCTAGAAAGTGGGGCTGTAGAACGTGACAATCTAGAAAGTGAGTCTCCAGAAAGTGAATCTCTAGAAAGTGACACTCTAGCAGTAAGCCACACTGGTTCCTGCACCCAGGGGAATGACCTGTGAAGAGGGCACGTGAGGGCTTAACGTGTTAACACTAGCAGGTTAACCAACTAGATGTATATGATAGAAAAATACATGAAGAAGAGGACGAAGAAGAAGAGAACATCCATGAAAATCACACACCCATTTGATTTATATGTAGAAAAGAATGGAAAGGCACAATACCGCGACTGGAACAATACACGAATAACCCGTACGTAGGAGTGAGGACCTTTTGACGACGTTTCGGTCCGACTTGGACGAGTAAAGGCAACGGGAACTAAGGCGTCCAAAATTTTCCAAAAGGGAATGTTTCCAGAGGTGAGAGGTTCACCTACGAGGAGAGACTAAAGGTTATGTGTGCCCTCAATACATTCTGAAACATTTGTATGTTACACATGTTACATAAAACTTGCTTTCTTGAAAACTAGTCGATCTTAGAGTTTTGTGGACAGATTTTAGCCTACGTAGGCTGCATAGAGACTAGAGAAGAGACTTTTTCATGCGATAGGTTATAAGAACATAAGAAAGAAGGGACACTGCAGCAGGCCTACTGGCCCATGCGAGGCAGGTCCAAGTCTCCCACCGGCTCAAGCCAATGCCCCGACCCAGCCAGGTCAGGTTACATTCACTTAAGGAAGGAGCACGGCATCTGACCTAGTAGCACAAGCTAGTCAGGACCAACTCACACCCACCCGCACCCACTCATATATTTATCTAGCCTATTTTTAAAACTACACAACGTTTTAGCCTCTATAACTGTACTCGGGAGTTTGTTCCACTCATCGACAACTCTATTACCAAACCAATGCTTTCCTATATCCTTCCTGAATCTGAATTTATCCAACTGTGAGTCCTGTCAATACTAGATATTTTTAGCACGCTATTTACATCCCCTTTATTTATTCCTGTTTTCCATTTATACACCTCAATCATATCTTCCCTAATTCTACGCCTTTCTAGAGAGTGCAGATTCAAGGCCCTCAGTCTATCCTCATAGGGAAGATTTCTGATACATGGGATCAACTTAGTCATCCTCCTTTGTACGTTTTCCAGAGCATTTATATCCATTCTGTAATACGGTGACCAAAACTGTGCAGCATAATCTAGATGAGGCCTAACCAACGATATATAGAGTTGAAGAACAACCTGAGGACTCCTATTATTTATACTTCTTGATATGAAGCCAAGGATTCTGTTCGCTTTATTGCGAACACTTATGCACTGCTGTCTTGGTTTTAGATTACTGCTAACCAGAACTCCTAAATCCTTTTCACAGTCAGTAGTATTAAGATCTACATTATTTAGTTTATATGTGGCATGGTTATTATCGTGTCCAATATTTAGAACTTTGCATTTATCTATATTAAACTACATCTGCCACTTCTCCGACCACTGCATCAGTCTATTCAAATCTTCCTGGAGTGCTCTAATGTCCTCATTTGAATGAATTGGACGGCCTATTTTGGTGTCATCGGCAAACTTGCTTATGTCGCTATATATTCCCTCCTCTATGTCGTTTATGTAGATTGTGAACAACAAGGGGCCCAATACTGACCCCTGTGGAACACCGCTTGTGACGCTTCCCCACTCTGATTTCTCCCCATTTATCTATTGCGAGGTGAAGGCGCAGGTGAGTCGCAAAGGAATGTTTCAAACAAATATCAGACTCAGGATGTTTTGGACGTGGGACGATTTGGGTGAGGGTTGTGGCGGAAGCAAACGCAATGCACAGTTTTATGGATAGATACGACAGTGCCCACGAGAGAGGGAAGTTGAATTAAGAGGAACGAGGAACCGAGACTCGTCGACGCACCTAACTACAGACACATCAGTAAAACTATACGAGCACTCACAGCTACACAGCTTTAAGAATAGGGACGAAGGATCCCCTGATCCACATTTCTGACGAAATTAATAGAATATATAGTTAACAGGGGGTCCTGCCAGGAGCGGAGATTCGACCCCCATAAACACAGCGAGGTAAATACAGTCAATTACAAACATTCTAACAAACACAACATTATCAGATTTCGCTCAGTTTTTGCTGTAAAATCCATTATTTTCGAGCGAAAAAAAGCGACTAATTTTAACGTTGTTTTCAAATGATTTTTCTTCAATATGTAAAAATATTTCTACAGAACACGAAATTATATTTGAATCACATTTAAAAAGGCAGGCGTGTTGCGGCAGGAGTAATAACAGCCTGGCTGATCACCACATCATGTGACACCACACACACAAAAAATCAACGAGACAAACCAGCAGCGGAATCATTTGGTTTGTATTAAAACCGATTAAACCTGGAATAGTGAGGCCTCGCGGGACACAATTCATATCCATGAATTGTTTCCACACCGTCCGTATTCTAGTGTCAGTTTTCTCATAATGCTCCTCTTGCATAGTGCGGGGAAAGGACTGCGCAATGAGCGCTATTCAATTATGAATGCGCTGGCTCAATCGTATTTACAAAAAAACAAAAAAAATATTTAAAGAGCTTCACAAAAAAGCTTAATGTAAATACTAAGAACAGTTATTAAGGATGGAGGATCGAGCCTCCAGCACTCCACACACTTTAATACACCAAATAAACACAAGAGAACGTGCAAATGCGTTCCATTTCATTTGAGAGTCAGGTCCCTGAGAGTCAGGTCCCAGAGAGTGACGCACCTTCGAAGATGCTCCCTTTTGGTACCTATTTACTGCTAGGTGAACATGCGCAGCAGGTGAAAGGAGACTTTTTGCCAACGTTACGACCAGCCAGGGTATCCAAGTGGGAACCTTCCGTCTGTGAGCTCAATAATTAATCTGGTCATTGTATTGCTAATCCACTCCTGTGTTATGCTAGTATTACACTCTCGCTCCACAAACACGAGCACATAGATGACCAAAGGAGCTCAAGGAACACCAACGGGCTCAAGGAACACTCGCAGGAGCTCAAGGAACACTCGCAGGAGCTCAAGGAACACACGCTTCTCCGCCGTCAACACCGTCAGGCGCTGCTGCTGCTGCCAACACAAACAGGTCGCGTTTTTATCTCTCTCTCGCAGGCACTGGTGGTGGTGTTGGAGGAGGTTGTGGTGATGGAGTTGGGAGTAGTAGGGGGTGGTGGTGGTGGTGGTGGTGGTGGTGGTGTTAAGGCTTGTAGGTAGTGGTAGTGGTGGTGGTGGTCCTGGCGGTGGTGGTATTCAGTAAATGCGCGTAATTACCTGTAATGCAGTCTGTTAACGAGTCAATTATGCTCTAATATGAGTCTTAAATATCCTCCGGATACCTTAATTACAAGCAGTACAGAGTATAGGGTATACCTCTTGTACAGGAAATGGTATACCTCCCATCCCCTTAACATACACCCCGGGAATACTCAGGTATGCTTGGCCTACCTCTTGCCCAAAACATACACATGAATACTGAAGTATGCTTCAGTATTTCGTTATCAAACTGTATATAAGCGTTGTTAGCATCACAAGAGACGCCTTTCTCAAACTTCGTTATCAATAACTCACGTTATCGCCTCTACACTGATCAGTTTTTATCACATTGTATAAGGCATGTCTAATGTTGAATATTATTCTCATACTGAGCCGGGGTGGAGGTGCTTGGTGCTGCCTCACACCAGCTAGCTACACAAGTGCTGGGCATGGCTCCTTGTCTGGCACTGTCAGGCTCCTTGTCTGGTAGTCAGGCTACTTGTCTGGCACTGTCAGGTTTCTTGTCTGGAACTGTCAGGCACTGTCAGGCTGTGTCACGCACTGTCAGGCACTGTCAGGCTGTGTCAGGCACTGTCAGGCTCTGTCAGGCACTGTCAGGCTCTGTTAGGCCCTGTCTTCCATCCCAACACTTTATCAGTTCGTGATAAGGGTTTAGTGCTCAAAGAGAATGCAATAATAATAATTATAGTAATAATAGTAATAATAATAACAATTATAATAATAATAACAATTATAATAATAATAACAATTATAATAATAATAATAATAATAAATAATAACAATAATAATAACAATATCATCACTGTAAAAATCGACGAAGTCTCTGGTACACGAAACGTCTTCTGGGCAAAATTCCATAAACTGCATGATGTCTTATAATTGACGTCGTCCCACACTCACTCGGACGTCATTTGCAATTTGTTGCCCACCGTGGAGGACGTTAAGTGACTGTGTTCTTTCTCCATTAACTTGGTCTCTCACGCAAGCACCTTTTTCACACAAAGTCGTTTTTTTGGAAGTTAGAATTCCTGTGTTGTGTACCTGCAGCCTGTATTTCTGTATTGTTGTGTACCTGCAGCCTGTATTTCTGTACTGTTGTGTACCTGCAGCCTGTATTTCTGTACTGTTGTGTACCTGCAGCCTGTATTTCTGTACTGTTGTGTACCTGCAGCCGATATTTCTGTATTGTTGTGGATCTGCAGCCTACTGAATATTCAGTGAGTGGACCTTGTCGTGTTAAGTACATTGCTTAACGTAGCCACTGGAAGGATGGGTCAACACTGTAAACTTAATTCAGAGTATCCATAAAACACTGTTGCACTTTCACGAACACATATTTTCCATTATGTCGTCGTGTGGACTGGTATGTTGCATCTTGCATTGTTTGGTGCTAATCTGGGAGACGTGTCAGCACTGCTTTTGGTAGATAGTCTCTGTGGAGGTTCAGATAGTTTCTGTGGAGCATTTGATAGTCTGTGTAAAGTATTAGATAGTCTCTGTGGAGGTTTAGATAGTCTCTGTAAAGCATTAGATAGTCTCTGGAGCATTTTCTGACTTAACTTTTTGATGAATCTGTCCTGTCGACTATATACTTCAGTGGAGTACACTTTGTGTCTTGTTATTGACACTGACTCGGTTTGATTGTCGTTAGTCTTTACTTAACGTTTGGTGTGCTGGACTCTGCATTCTCTGGCGTGGACTCTCAGAAAGGTTTGCCTCTGCATATAACGTAATGAGGTCTGTGGAGTCAGCCTAGTCTAGGACTGACTGGATTGTGCCTCTGATTACCCTGTCGGTGTCTACACGCTGAATTTTCTGGACCTAGTTTTAGACTCCATGATATCTACGCACACACGTCCAGTATTGACTTGGGGTCGTGTGTTAGTTGGGGGACCCTTGATACTAGTGCCCGTCTTAAGAATTTTGTGTTGTATGTTACATAATTAGTCCGGCGTCGGAGTTAGAATATTTATTATCAATTGTAAGTTGATTAATGTTTATTTCCCATACGAGTTGATAGACTTGATATCTGCTAGTATTTCAGTTGTGTTCTATTACGGGTTTGTTATTTACGATGCAGACTCTAACTGTATTTGTACCAGATGTCTTTGTTCAGTAATGATAGATGCATTTTACACTTATTTTACAAATTTTTTAGACATGAGATGTTTGTTTACAACAAGGCACTGTTGTGGTGGCACTGTTGTGGTAGCACTGTTGTGGTAGCACTGTTGTGGTAGCACTGTTGTGGTAGCACTGTTGTGGTAGCACTGTTGTGGTAACACTGTTGTGGTAGCACTGTTGTGGTGGCACTGCTGTGGTAGCACTTGTGGTAGCACTGTTGTGGTAGCACTGTTGTGGTAGCACTGTTGTGGTAGCACTGTTGTGGTAGCACTGTTGTGGTAACACTGTTGTGATAGCACTGCTGGCACTGTGGTACACTTAGCACTGTTGTGTAGCACTGTGTAGCACTGCTGTGGTAGCACTGCTGTGGTGGCACTGTGTGTAGCACTGTTGTGGTAACACTGTTTGAACACGTTGGTAGCACAGTTGTGGTAGCACTGTTGGGTAGCACGTTGTAGCACTGCTGTGGTAGCACTGTTGTGGTAGCACTGCTGTGGTGCACTGCTGTGGTAGCACTGTTGCTGGTCAGCACTGCTGTGGTGGCACTGCTGTAACAGACTGCTGTGAGCACTGTGGTAGCACTGTTGTGGTAGCACTGTTGTGGAGCACTGTTGTGTAGCACTGTTGGAGCAATACTGTGGTGGCACTGCTGTGGTGCCTGTTGTGGCACTGTTGTGGTAGACTGTTGTGGTAAGCACTGCTGTGGTAGCACTGCTGTGGTGGCACTGCTGTGGTAGCACTGCTGTGGTAGCACTGCTGTGGTAGCACTGTTGTGGTAGCACTGTTGTGGTAGCACTGTTGTGGTAGCACTGTTGTGGTAGCAATGCTGTGGTGGCACTGTTGTGGTAGCACTGTTGTGGTAACACTGTTCTGGTAGCACTGTTCTGGTAGCACTGTTGTGGTAGCACTGTTGTGGTAGCACTGGTGTGGTAGCACTGTTGTGGTAGCACTGTTGTGGTAGCACTGCTGTGGTAGCACTGTTGTGGTAGCACTGTTGTGGTAGCACTGTTGTGGTAGCACTGCTGTGGTAGCACTGTTGTGGTAGCACTGCTGTGGTAGCACTGCTGTGGTGGCACTGCTGTATAGCACTGTGTGGTAGCACTGTTGGAGCACTGCGTGGTAGCACTGCTGTGATGGACTCGTGTAACACTGCTGTGGTAGCACTGTTGTGGTAACACTGCTGTGGTACCGTTGAGCACTGTTGTGGTAGCACTGTTGTGGTAGCACTGCTTCTGGTAGCACTGTTACACTGCGTGGGCACTGCTGTGGTATCACTGTTGTGGTAGCACTGTGTGGTAGCACTGCTGTGTGGCACTGTTAGCACTGCTGTGGTAGCACTGTTGTGGTACACTGCTGTGGTAGCACTGTTCTGGTAGCACTGTTGTGGTAGCACTGCTGTGGTATCACTGTTGTGGTAGCACTGTTGTGGTAGCACTGCTGTGTTGGCACTGTTGTGGCAGCAGAAGCAGTTGAGTTGTAAATAATATATAATCAGTCTATCATTCTCGTAGACGTAGTTTCAAGGTTGTGAGTCCCTCATCCTGGAGAAGAGTTCTGTTCCATAGTCTGGATCACAACACACGTCTCAGTGATTACTTTCCCTCTGCTCAAGAACTCACAGGGTCTCACACACACACTTGACGGAGATATCTCTCTTTGATCACTGAGGCGGAGTTATCCGGGGTTACGGGATACAGGCAAACATGTGTAATATCACTGATGTAGAGGGACTTGGGTTACGGGATACATGGATCCATTTCTAGGATCATTGATGCTAAGGAGGCTGGAGGTTATGGGAATACCTTTCTTGGATTACGCACCGACCGTAACTCATCTATTGACCTCTGACTTATGAACTTTTAGATTAAATTTAAATTAGAATCAACCAATTTGTTGAATAACTTACAGAAGTTCTACTCTCCTCCCTACACACGCTGCTTCCTTCTTACATTCTTCCTCCCTCAATCTTTCGTCCCTCGTCCCAACATGCCAGTTACCCATTTATACCCCAGGATAACAAGGTTGTAGCCTGAATCACCAATTATCTCTGCCTCGTCAACCAGCTCTGTTGTCATGGAACTGTGTAATTGGGAGCTGACGTCCGTGAAGCAATATTTGACGTCATATTATTTTACTCCCGCCTCAACAGCGAGGGACACGTAATTGGTACGTGAGGTAATTAGGACACGTAGGGCATGTAATAATTACGTATGGTATATATAAAACAGAGACACGCATTAGGGTTGGATGTCCTGTTTAGGACATGTAATAGGGACACGTTACAGAATCAGGACATACGGACATGAAGTAGCCGCTGGGACAAGTGTAGAAGTCTTCAAGAGGAAACTGAACAAGTATCTTCACCAGGGGCCAGATCAACCAGGCTGTGATGGGCATGGGGAGCAGCGGGCCTCCAGCAACAACAGTCTGGTTAACCAGGCAACACTCACCCTCTATCTTCTGTCAGACATTCATTGGTAAAATAAATGTGGTGCACATGGAACGTTATTAAAATGGACAAAAGAATAATTGAGCAACAGAGAATACAAAGTCATTAAAACAGGTATGAGGTGACACGTCAGGATGGGAAAGTGTGACTAGCGGAGTTCCACAGGGATCAGTATTGTACCCTACGTAGTTCACGTTTGTGTATACGACCTGGTTGGAACGGTTAACGCGTACATAACCTTGTTTGCGGACAGTGCCAGAATAATGAGAAGGATGCACACTGGAGATGATAAAAGATGGTTACATGAAGACCCTGGAGACACTTCAGGAAGACCCTGGAGACACTTCAGGAAGACCCTGGAGACACTTCAGGAAGACCCTGGAGACACTTCAGGAAGACCCTGGAGACACTTCAGGAAGACCCTGGAGACACTTCAGGAAGACCCTGGAGACACTTCAGGAAGACCCTGGAGACACTTCAGGAAGACCCTGGAGACACTTCAGGAAGACCCTGGAGACACTTCAGGAAGACCCTGGAGACACTTCAGGAAGACCATGGAGACACTTCAGGAAGACCCTGGAGACACTTCAGGAAGACCCTGGAGACACTTCAGGAAGACCCTGGAGACACTTCGGGAAGACCCTGGAGACACTTCGGGAAGACCCCGGAGTCACTTCGGGAAGACCCTGGAGACACTTCAGAAATGGTCATATAAACAGTTACTGGAATATAACACCAGCAAATAGAAAATTGTAAAGCCGCCAGGAGACTGGGTAAGGAGATTGAAAACATAGAATCGTCTAAGATTTAAGAAAGCTAAAAAAAAAAAAAAATAGACCTAGGAATAAGCATTAGGCTCTTTTTTTCAATAAATTGCAAGCTAGAAGAATAACATCAGCAGCATAAGAACGTGTTCATAAGAGTTCTTATCTCATGTACTCTCTTAGAGTACAAACTTAAATTTGAGAGAGTGCAGAGACTTGTACTTGAGCTGAAGGGAAAGAATTCATGAAGAAATAATGCTAAAACTAGGCCTTATGTCGGTGGAGGATGACGACCAAGCGAGGATATGATCACGACATAGAAAATCCTACGAGATCTACAGAGGGTAGACAAGAATAAGCTTTTCAACAGGAACATAACAACAGAAAATGGGACGTAGTTGCGATTTTCACACCTAAGTGAGACCCATGTGTGTAAAAAAGTGTTTCTTCCAAATAAAAGTGGCAAATGGAACGAGGCCAGCAATCACACACACACACACACACACACACACACACACGCCCCGATGGCATGGTGGCTAGCGCTCTTGCTTCACGCACGGAGGGCCCGGGTTCAATTCCCGGCGGGGCCGAAACATTTCGAAGTGTTTCGTTACACACACACATATATACAACAGGCCTAGTGTCTAATCGACATGTGCCTAGGACAAAATAGGACAAAATAGTAACTAACTAACACACACACACACACACACAAGGCTATAATTAAAATTGGTGCCAAGCAAAAAATAAAGCAATAATCCCAACATCAAAGCAGTGACAATGCCAGCACTTATATTTCAAAGCAATCCTTTTAAATATATATATATATATATATATATATATATATATATATATATATATATATATATATATATATATATATATATATATATATATATATATATATATATATTACGACAATTGTACAAGTCTTCTCAGAAATTGTTATTTTTCCCGGGTCTGTGATGACTCATGTACCCAAAAAAAAAATCTAACAGAAAGACATTATTAACGTTGAAATTTTAATGGAAATTCTCTGACGTTGGTCTTTATTGAGGCGAGACTAATAAAAGTAATAATAACCAGTGGTAATAAAGATTCAATAGGCTGAATAAGATTCAGTCATTGTATTTGACTGTATTTCTGATGTACTGTGTTTGTTTTTGTTCTTGTTCTTGTTACGGATGTTGCTATTGTTTTAGTTGTGGTTGTGTTATCAATGACCAGCCTGTGTTATCAATGACCACCCTGTGCCATCAATGACCACCCTGTGCCATCAATGACCACCCTGTGCCATCAATGACCAGCCTGTGCCATCAATGACCACCCTGTGCCATCAATGACCACCCTGTGCCATCAATGACCAGCCTGTGCCATCAATGACCAGTCTGTGCCATCAATGACCAGCCTGTGCCATCAATGACCAGCCTGTGCCATCAATGACCAGCCTGTGCCATCAATGACCAGTCTGTGCCATCAATGACCAGCCTGTGCCATCAATGACCAGCCTGTGCCATCAATGACCAGCCTGTGCCATCAATGACCAGCCTGTGCCATCAATGACCAGCCTGTGCCATCAATGACCAGCCTGTGCCATCAATGACCAGCCTGTGCCATCAATGACCAGTCTGTGCCATCAATGACCAGTCTGTGCCATCAATGACCAGCCTGTGCCATCAATGACCAGCCTGTGCCATCAATGACCAGCCTGTGCCATCAATGACCAGCCTGTGCCATCAATGACCCCCTGTGCCATCAATGACCAGCCTGTGCCATCAATGACCAGTCTGTGCCATCAATGATCAGCCTGTGCCATCAATGACCAGCCTGTGCCATCAATGACCAGCCTGTGCCATCAATGACCAGCCTGTGCCATCAATGACCAGCCTGTGCCATCAATGACCAGCCTGTGCCATCAATGACCAGCCTGTGCCATCAATGACCAGCCTGTGCCATCAATGACCTGCCTGTGTTATTACAATCGTACTTAGTTTCTCACATTTCACTCTATTTCTCTAATTTTCTCAGGCATTCTTCAATCTCTTTTTCTGGGTTCCATCTTGCAATCTCTTCTTCTCCTCCTCCTCCTCCTTCTTCTCCTCCCTCCTCCTCCTTCTTCTCCTTCTTCTCCTCCTCCTCCTCCTGCACCTCCTTGTTCCAGTTTTCCAAACACTCTTCCATGTTGCAAACCCTTGTTTAATTACCTCCTCACCTCCCTCTCTCTTTCTCTCTCTCTCTCTCTCTCTCTCTCTCTCTGTCTGTCTGTCTCTCTCTCTCTCTCTCTCTCTCTCTCTCTCTCTCTCTCTCTCTCTCTCTCTCTCTCTCTCTCTCTCTCTCTCTGCGGCTATTTAATGGTCGAAAGACGGACCGAAACGTCGAGGTAAGTTTCAATCTTCTGTGTTCGGGTTTTATATGTTTCTCAGCTGTTGTTTCTCAGCTTCCAGCACCTCTCACATTCCTGCAGTTACTCTCCCTCACCTCTCACCTCTCACCTCTCACCTCTCAGTCTTCCCCTCACCTTACAGGAGTAGGACGCAAGAATGTACGGACAGTCACCAGGACAGTCACCAGGACAGTCACCAGGACAGTCACCATGACAGTCACCATGACAGTCACCAGGACAGTCACCATGAGTCACCAGGACAGTCACCAGGACAGTCACCAGGACAGTCACCAGGACAGTCACCATGAGTAACCAGGACAGTCACAAGGACACTTACCAGGACAGTCACCAGGACAGTCACCAGGACATCACCATGACAGTCACCATGACAGTCACCATGACAGTCACCATGACAGTCACCATGAGTAACCAGGACAGTCACCAGGACACTTACCAGGACAGTCACCATGACAGTCACCATGAGTAACCAGGACAGTCACCAGGACACTTACCAGGACAGTCACCATGACAGTCACCAGGACAGTCACCAGGACAGTCACCAGGACAGTCACCAGGACAGTCACCATGACAGTCACCAGGACAGTCACCAGGACAGTCACCAGGACAGTCACCAGGACAGTCACCAGGACAGTCACCAGGACAGTCACCATGACAGTCACCATGACAGTCACCAGGACAGTCACCAGGACAGTCACCATGACAGTCACCATGACAGTCACCATGACAGTCACCATGAGTAACCAGGACAGTCACCAGGACACTTACCAGGACAGTCACCAGGACAGTCACCAGGACAGTCACCAGGACAGTCACCAGGACAGTCACCAGGACACTTACCAGGACAGTCACCATGACAGTCACCATGAGTAACCAGGACAGTCACCAGGACACTTACCAGGACAGTCACCAGGACAGTCACCATGACAGTCACCATGAGTAACCAGGACAGTCACCAGGACACTTACCAGGACAGTCACCAGGACAGTCACCAGGACAGTCACCATGACAGTCAACAGGATAGTCACCAGGACAGTCACCAGGACAGTCACCAGGACAGTCACCAGGACAGTCACCAGGACAGTCACCAGGACAGTCACCAAGACAGTCACCAGGACAGTCACCAGGACAGTCACCAGGACAGTCACCAGGACAGGCTGTGTGTCAAGGTTCCTTAAATTTCTCGGCTTCTTTTCTATCAGGCTCAGCCATGGATAATACCATTATAACACCAGAATAACACCATTATAACACCAGGATAACACCATTATAACACCAGGATGACACCATTATAGCACCAGGATGACACTAGGATAACACCATTATAATACCAGGATAACACCATTATAACACCAGGATAACACCAGGATAACACCATTATACATCAGGATAACACCATTATAACACCAGGGTGACATCAGGATAACACCATTATAACACCAGGAGGACACCATTATAACACCAGGAGGACACCATTATAACACTAGGATAACGCCATTATAACACCAGGATGACACCAGGATAACACCATTATAATACCAGGATAACACCATTAAAACACCAGGGTGACACCAGGATAACACCAATATAACACCAGTAGGACACCATTATAACACCATTATAACACAAGGAGGACACCAGGATAACATAAGGTTAACACCAGGATAACACCAGGATAGCACCAAGGATAACACCAGGATAACACCATGGATAACACCAACATAACACCAGGATAACACCTGGATAACACCGGGATAACACCAGGATAACACCAGGAGAGCACCAAGGATAACACCAGAATAACACCAAGGATAACACCAAGGATAACACCCGGATAACACCAACATAACACCGGGATAGCAACCTCGAAATGAGAACCTTTCGGCTTTAAAATATTATGACTGACAAGAATGGGGGCGAAACATCGATTATATACTACGTTTCGCTCCAGGGAGAGCCACTTCAAGTTAATATTGACACTGACTTGGTAAAGTCCGATAAGATCGTTATATATATAATATACCAGAACATTTGTACATGTAAATGTATCCAAACTGAGCATCAGTGGGTTGTTGTCATCCCTCTCGTTACTCCTGAGTACTATGTAGATCGTGATCATGTCTCCTCCGGGTCGCTCCTCCCGAGGCATGTGATGTACGTCCACTAGTCTGTCTTCGTAGTTGAAACCGATCGGTTCTTCACTGAACCCTCGTCAGGACTCGAGTCCTGGAGGTGGGCGGTACTGTGCCTGCATTCTGAAGGAGAGGTCTACCTGGAGGGTATTCCGGGGCCCTTTCTGTGACCAAATGAAAATGTTGGTGTTCCGAGGGTCGTCTGAATTACGATGTCACTACACTGTTGGCATGACAGTGATTCGGTAGGTTAAAGGACACATGTGGCAACGTCTCGCTTGACACAACTCCTGGAGAGCGAAACGTTGCCAGAATAAAATGTCTCGTTACTTGGATTACTTGCAATTCCACCGACATTTATAACAAGACAGCGATTGAATGAATGACGGTGAGTGTGTTTCCTCTTATTTTGCGAGTGTTTTAAAATAAGAGGCTCCATGCTGGTACCACGTACTCGATGACTCGATAATATCGCCGAGGATTCCGTGAAGGCTTCAGCAGCTACGACAGTTCAGTGGTTACCTTCTTAGCAGAGCTTCAGTTACTGTCACTTGGGAACTGTCATCTCTTAGGAGTACCTATCCCACACTGTCTACAGCAATAGTCACTGTCTACAGCAATAGTCACTGTCTACAGCAATAGTCACTGTCTGCAGAAATAGTCACTGTCTGCAGCAATAGTCACTGTCTGCAGCAATCTTGTGTCTGGCTTTTTTTAAAAACTCTGCGGCACTGGCACTTCCGTTTATCAAATCCTGTCTAGTAATTGTGATAATATTGTCAGTGATGCATTTAACCCCTATTATTATTATTATTATTATTATTATTATTATTATTATTATTATTATTATTATTGTTTTGTTGTTGTTGTTGTTGTTGTTGTTGTTGTTGTTGTTGTTATCAGTATTTTTATTATTATTATTTACTATTATTATTATTATAATTATTATTGCTACCACTATCGTGCTTCTACTACTGCTATAATTACTACCACTACTACTACCACTACTGCTATCATCACTACCACTACTACTACTACTACTACTACTACTACTACTACCACCACTACCACCACTACCACCACTACCACCACTACCATCACACCTTACATATTAGATATCAGTTCTGCTTCAGAGGGCGTGTCGACATCAACAACAACTTACCCTCTTCACGCCTCCACGCCTCCCTCGCCTCCCTCGCCTCCACGCCTTCACGCCTCCACGCCTCCCTCGCCTTCAGGAAAATCAGAGGAATATTACTCCCTAACTGAGTGCAGTAATATTCCCCAGCGCTGCAAATATTACCAGACCTTGTTGCAGTTGCTTGCGTCCCCGTGCAACGTTGCACGTGTTAAACCAGCAGGTAACTAGGCAGTAATGAAGTGGAATTCAATTTGGTTTTATACATGTAAATGACAGCAATAATATTGTGTGGGTGTGTGGTGGAGGTAATGGCAACAGAGCTATTGTTTTTGTATCTAGTTTGCTGCCGATACCGATATCCAATTTGGGACCGATACCCAATTTTCGATCGATGCTAATACCCAATTTTTGCCCGATACCCAATTTTCGACCGATACCAATACTTTACCTACATTTCTTTTATTTTTAAAAATTATAATGATTTTGTTCAATATATATATATATATATATATATATATATATATATATATATATATATATATATATATATATATATATATACATAACAAATTGTTTATTACACATTATTTATTAAATGACAGAGAATAACATCGAGTAGACGGAGGATTGAGCCTTCACCCGCGTCCTGCGCAGATTGACCCCACACGGGTTTAGCGCCTAACATGAATTAAACAAACAGACCCCCCTCCCCCCCGGTCCCGTCGAGACCTACAAATTCAGCCCCCAAAAATATAATTTGATTTCTGACTGTAGGACCATAATGTGCTGAAGACGGAATGTAATAACGAAAATATAATTGTGAATAATTCACCAGTTACATTAAACCTGGGACGGAATTATTCAACATTCGTAACGCTGTTAACGTCAGGATTTTGGAAAAAATATTTATAAAATCTGAAAAAAATAAAAAAAACAAAAATAAAAAAATTCTTAGTCGAGATAACTGGAAATTAAAAAAAAAAACATAAATTATACATATGTTTCACAGGTTGAGAAATCTCTCTCTCTCTGTTTCTCTCTCTCTCTGTTTCTCTTTCTGTTTCTCTCTCTGTTTCTCTCTCTGTTTCTCTCTCTCTCTGTTTCTCTCTCTCTCTGTTTCTCTCTCTCTCTCTCTCTCTCTCTCTCTCTCTCTCTCTCTCTCTCTCTCTCTCTCTCTCTCTCTCTCTCTCTCTCTCTCTCTCCTTTTTTTAAACTTAATTAACTGATAAAAATCCATAACACACTTTAGAATTTTTTTTAAATTTATCTCAAAAAAGAAAAGATAGAGTTTAAAAAGCGTATTTTTTTCTAATACTCGAAAATAAAAATAAGTAACATACATTAACTCACAACTTCACAATAACGCGATAAGAAACAAAGCACAGAA
>WNWK01001138.1:5000-70000 GCA_009830355.1 Cherax destructor | reverse complement strand
TGGCTGCTGTGGATCTTCCTGGTGCCTCATGGCCTGCCCTCAGAGCAAACACGTGCCCTAGTGGGCACCACGTGGGGCAGGGCGTGGGTCAGGGCTTGGGGCAGGGCTTGGGGCAGGGCGTGGGGCAGGGCTGGCGATGGGACACCCCTGACGTAGCCTGGTAAGAGTCGTCTCTCAGATCACTGTCATAACACAACTGTCGTCGAGGTGATTTTCAGTTGTCGTCGCCAGGCTGTTGTGGCACTCTGTTCTCATCCTTCCAGCAGTGCCAGCACGGCGCCTGGCATGCCACGAGAATACCAGGGCAGCGTCTGAATGTTGCAGATTGACGCAACGCAACACCTTACACCACACAGGGTGTTGAGGTGTTACCAGTTGACCTGACGCAACACACACACACAACCCTGGGTGTTTCATAGAAGCAGCTTACCTGAAGGTTACCTGTAGACGATTTAAGGGGTCAACGTCCCTAGGGCTTGGTCCTAGACCAGGCCTAGTTGATGACCTGAACAAACAGACTATTAGTACTAGCCTCACGCGGTCCAATATATGTACTACTGCCCTGAGGTTCAGGGAATGAGCTGTTGAACCTACCAAGTTCAGAATAGTCAGGTATGGGCTTGTAATTCCCCTTATGTATAAAGGTAGGGTGTTGAAGCCTTGATCCCTTTACACTTGGAAAAATATTGACTACGTTTCGCCCACACAGTGGGCTTTATCAAGTCACAAACAGATCTACCTGGGTAAAGAGTACATGGGTATATATAGTGCGGAGAATCAGGTGAAGAATAGTGGGTAGGATGGATATGAAACGGACCTGCAAGGGACGGTGCACTGAGTGCACTAAGTTATCACTGAGTGCACTAAGTTATTACTCAGTGTACTCAGTGCACCCCTCTTTTTTCATTTGTGGTACTTTGCACCATCTGCTGATATTCTTGCTATCGTAGGGAGTGGTTTCACTGTGCAGATTTGAGACCAATTCCTCCGGAGTGCTCCAGGTGTAAATTATAAATGTTTGTTGTCAAGTGTTCCCAGTAATTTAGATTCTTGACAATTTATACGAGAGTGAAGATTCTCTGTCTACTTTCTCCAGTTCTGTAATTTCGCCAGTCTCGAAAGGGCTGGTTAGTGTATATAACAGTTCTGGAAATATTATACATGCATCCTCTGAGTCTTCAGATTACTATATGCTTTATACTGTGATTTAGAAATAAAGATTTGTATTTGTAATATTCCAGTCTAGAGAGAAGAAGTAATTTAAAAGGGTATCACCAGGTGGCCCGGTGGTCTGGTGGCTAGAGCTCTCGCTTCACACACGGAGGGCCCGGGTTCGATTCCCGGCGGGTGGAAATATTTCGACGTGTTTCCTTACACCTGTTGTCATGTTCACCTAGCAGCAAATAGGTATCTGGGGTGTTAGTCGACTGGTGTGGGTCGCATCCTGGGACAAGATTAATTAAGGACCACAATGGAAATAAGACAGACAATCTTCGATGACGCACTGACTTTCTTGGGTTATCCTGGGTGGCTAACCCTCCGGGGTTAAAAATCCGAAGAAATCTTATCTTATCTTAGCTTACCACTGGCTTGTCGTCTCTCATTATCACTCTTACTTCCCTCACATTAATCTTCCTCCTTATTAAGACCTACTTCCTCCTTATCACGACCTGCTTCCTCCTTATCACGACCTGCTTCCTCCTTATCACGTCCTACTTCCTCCTTATCACGACCTACGTCCTCCTTATCACGACCTGCTTCCTCCTTATCCCGACCTGCTTCCTCCTTATCACGACCTGCTTCCTCCTTATCACGACCTGCTTCCTCCTTATCAAGACCTGCTTCCTCATTATCAAGACCTGCTTCCTCCTTATCACGACCTGCTTCCTCCTTATCACGACCTGCTTCCTCCTTATCACGACCTGCTTCCTCCTTATCAAGACCTGCTTCCTCATTATCACGACCTGCTTCCTCCTTATCAAGACCTGCTTCCTCCTTATCAAGACCTGCTTCCTCCTTATCAAGACCTACTTCCTCATTATCACGACCTGCTTCCTCCTTATCAAGACCTGCTTCCTCCTTATCAAGACCTGCTTCCTCATTATCACGACCTGCTTCCTCCTTATCAAGACCTGCTTCCTCATTATCAAGACCTGCTTCCTCATTATCAAGACCTGCTTCCTCATTATCAAGATCTACTCATCTTACAGTAAACAGGTGAAAAAAAATATATAAATCGCCTCAAATTGCTCTACCTGCCGAGTAACCTCGTCTATCTTTGCTTCCAGTGTATGTTTTTCCAGACTTGGCTGCCTCACCAATGGTTCTCTAGGGAGAGATAAACTCTCCACGTTCAGGTAAAAATATGTTGCACGTGTGTTTAATACATGTTGCACATTTATTAGACACATGTGCAACACCTGGGTGTTTTTATTTTGAAGACGTTTCGCCCACCAGGATCTTCGTTAACTGCATATATTGCTTATTAATTTTAGACGGTAGATGATTAGGTAATCAGTCCCACAGCCAAGAATGCGTAGAAACTGGAAGCACTTGATGGGGGACTGATCCCCTCATCTTATACTGTCTAAAGTTAATGAATTGATAAAACCACTGAAGACGCTTGGTTAGTTTCTTAGAAGTGAAGAAGGTCCCATCCAGGAGCATCACTGAAGCTGCATCTCATCTGCTGACTTGAATGATGGTGAAGAGCTCTTGATCCAGGGAACTGGATCTCCCTTTCTTTGGATTAAACCTTATTTATGTTCCATTTTCTAGGTGCTAAATGACTCCTACGGGTTTAGTGATTCTCTGTAACTATAATAAAATAATAATCATTCATGTAACTTGTTCATTATCATTCAACAATACTTTAATCTCTAGAATAAGGATTTAATAAATGAATTCTCAGTACATATACACACTGAGACATATACACACGTCATGGTGTATATGCAAAGGGAGATATACACACGTCATGGTGTATATGCAAAGGGAGATATACACACGTCATGGTGTATATGCAAAGGGAGATATACACACGTCATGGTGTATATGCAAAGGGAGATATACACACGTCATGGTGTATATGCAAAGGAGATATACACGTCATGGTGTATATGCAAAGGGAGATATACACACGTCATGGTGTATATGCAAAGGGAGATATACACACGTCATGGTATATATGCAAAGGGAGATATACAACCTTTGTGTATATTCACTGAGTGATATACAACCTCTCAGAGCTATGTAGATTGGAAGATGTACCTCTCTCACACGAAGGACTCGTGCACACTGGTCAAGACATTAAGGAGACGTTTCGCCCTGAGTGTTTCCTCGGGACTGAAGAGGCCACTTGTGGCGAAACGTTTCCTACTGTCTGGGATTTCACTGAATCAGTCTTTATTCAAATTTCAGCCTGTACTTCTCTTTCCCCCTGTACCTCATTCTCTCTCTCTCTCTCTCTCTCTTTTCTTCTTCTTCTTCTTCTTCTTCTTCTTCTTCTTCTTCTTCTTCTTCTTCTTCTTCTTCTTCTTCTTCTTCTTCTTCTTCTTCTTCTTCTCCTCTAGGAAGTACTGTATCCATAATCCTACCAGTTACCTTGTGGTTTCTGGGGTTTTAAGTAATACCTTCTAAACTGATTACATTACCTTGACGTTATCTGGCAGTCTCATATCTAACTGTAGGGAAGACAGATGTGTGTGTGTGTGTGTGTGTGTGTGTGTGTGTGTGTGTGTGTGTGTGTGTGTGTGTGTGACGGAACACTGTGCACTAGTGAAACAACAGGTCGAAGGGACCCAAACACTGGAGTCACATGATGTT
Source organism: Cherax destructor (assembly GCA_009830355.1). Taxonomy (NCBI): domain Eukaryota; kingdom Metazoa; phylum Arthropoda; class Malacostraca; order Decapoda; family Parastacidae; genus Cherax; species Cherax destructor. The sequence goes on along the minus strand of WNWK01001138.1, from coordinate 66,175 downwards.
GACAGCTCCACAACATTTCTTGTCACTCTCAAAACACCCTCCATTAAGGAGAGTCATTGAACCCTGCCACCAGCTCTGCTGTGTGTGTGTGTGTGTGTGTGTGTGTGGCCATCCTGGTGTTTACCACTCAGTATGTGAAGCCACGCAATGGTCAATACACACACACACACACACAGAGGAGGGAGTGGAGAAGGCACACTGCTCCCATCAACAGATTCCGGAACAGCTTGTGTTAGTCAGTCGTCATTGTTGACACTTGGCAGGAGAGGAGCGGCCCAGGGGAGAGTGAGAGGTTGTTGAAAGGTCCTCAGACGCTACTGCAGGAGGGGGAGAGGTGGCGGATGGATGGTTGGGATGAGGGGGAAAGGATGTTGGCTTGTGGAGTAATGAGGTGATGAAGACACGCGATCAACCACACGCTAGTGATAAATGGGGCTTGATGTCGACAGCAGTCACTGAAATCTGATCAGTCAATATTTGCGTTGTTCTAATTGTCAAGGAGGATAAACATTCCTTGAATACCGGGCCCCTCCGGGCAGGATGTAGCAGGCTCTAGAGCAGGATGTTCTCGTTCCTAGAGCAGGATGTACTTGTTCCTAGAGCAGGATGTACTTGAATGAAACCTGTCCTTGGGCAGTGTGTAACTAAACTATTGACAGCCTGCCCTAGGGGCGATGATTGGTGCCTCTTCAACATGTTTCTTCCACAAACTCAATTGGTTCCATACACGTATTTCAAGGCAGTACGAGAAGACAACAGTTAAATACCCAGCCTAGACAACCTCTTCACCAGAGAAAATATCATATATTCAACGTTTTACTGGGAACCCACACAATCACAGTCATCAAGGTACGGATCCTCTCTGAAGTCTCCAGATCTGAAGTCCTTCTCAAATCGAGGACATCATCGAAGTCCTATTCATAAAACTAGCTAGAAAAAGAGTTGGTGTATATCGGTCCTTGATAAGACTGATGGACTAATTACATCGACTCCAGGCTGAGGGACTGATTACCTCAAACTCCTGATCTTCACTGTTTTCTTTTCACTGAACTAAGGAAGCCACTGTGTGGCGAATCGTTTCCACAATTAGACATGTGTCTAATTTATCAACTTGTCGGTTCTCTGAACCATTTATCTACACACAGAACATGATCAGCATCACCTCCCTTTATCTAAATGAACTCAGGAACAACAATAACATCTCAACAACTCTATAAAATACAGGAATTCAGTATGAACATTCACAGCAGATGTGCATCAAATACCTTGCGACGACTGTGAACAAACATTACGAAGTCCAGACACGAATATCCGCAAATACGAATGGTCGAACACAAAAGAAACATCAGAGATGAAAACTAAGTCGTGGCAAACTGTAACAGATAAAAATTACAAAATCTCGCTATCAGGTTGAGTGAGGTTATTACCGTCAAGCATAACATTAGGATGTGATAATGTTGGTAGAATTACCGATAATATCTTAGGTATACCGACACAAGTGTAACTAATGCCACAATAAAATGTCGCATTAGTTGCACTTATGGCATCTTACCTAACATTAAATACGATGCAGGTAAAATAGCAGAATGATAGAATCAAAGTTTATTGATGACATTCGCACTTTCAGTATGTCCTCGTGGTCAGTGGAAGCTGGAGACAATACTCTCTAAGACATGACGGAGACCTTCACCTCAGTGACGTGCAGAGGGGGGCCGAAGGGGCGGTGGCCCCGGGTATCCAAATGGAAGAGGGGGATCCAATTAGAGAGTGAAATAAGATAGTGATTTGGGGCATACAATCAAGGAGTCTTTGGGGCATACAATCAAGGAGTTGGCCCCGGGCATCATCACCAGACCTCTGCACGCCACTGCTTCACCTAAACCAAAATCTCAGAAGAATTTCCTCACTCACTGTCAATATATATAAAAAAAATTTAACTTTCTCCTGTCACTACTTCAGGTACGTACTTTTATGTATTCCTGTGAATATACGTTTTCTCCTCACTGTTGCTTCTGCTGAAGAGGATCTCACTTGGGGATCGAAATATTCAGCTCCTGGATATGTGGACCAGCGGGCCGCCAAGCAACGACAGCCCAGTTGACCAGGCAATCACCAGACAAAATATTACCCTGCTCACACTCCAACAGCTCGTCAGGTCCCAAAAACCATTTGCCTCCATTCACTCCTACCTAACACACTCATACGTGCCTGCTGTATATTCAAGCCCCTTGCATACAAAACCTCCTTCCAACCTTTCCTAGGACGACCCCAACCATGCCTTCTCTCCACTACAGATTTATACACTACCCAAGCCATTCTATTTCGCTCCATCCTCTCTAAACAATCATACCACCTCAAACACCCCTCCTAAGCCCTCTGCATAATACTTTTAGTTACTCCACACCTCCTCCTAATCTCCAAAGTACGAATTCTGTGCGTAATATTTACACCACACATTTCCCTCATACAAGACATCCACAGTGTATCCAACCTCCTCCTCCTCGCTGCAACATTTACAACCCATAGTTGGTACCACTATATATATATATATATATATATATATATATATATATATATATATATATATATATTGTGTGTGTGTGTGTGTGTGTGTGTGTGTGTGTGTGTGTGAGGGAAAAGCCCGGAATAAGTGGGGTTATGGTTCTCCAGACACCCAGGAACCATTAGAGTGTTACTGCTCGCACTACTATCTATCGGGCTGAGGCTAAAATCCAGTTCCTGACGTCTGATTTGCTTTAATTTCTACTCCTGGTATTAACCTAACCTGGTGTGGGTTGATGTTTGGAGACTCACTTCACCTCCAGTCTTCTCCTGATCAGGTAAGGTGATCTATCAGGAGTATTTCTGTTCATTGTTTCTGATTTTCCTGGCTACCAGTAATGACATTGAAACTGAATGCCAACCTTTGTCTTATACTTATCTAACTCTTATGTAACCAGTGTTATTTTCTTTATTATCAGCTCTGCTGGTGGCCTGGTCAACCAGGGTAGACGCTAGTTATTTGGAGCAAGATCTCTGTTTACAGGACGTAGTGGCACATTACGACTCCTCAAAATTGAAATCTGATTGCGGTGCTACAGCATCCAAGTGGTGACAGGACTTTCAGAACATGGGACGAGCACCGCCACCCAGGATAACGGGATGAGCACCACCACCCAGGATAACGGGACGAGCACCGCCACCCAGGATAACGGGACGAGCACCGCCACCCAGGATAACCAACACCACTTCTTCAGAACATCAGAAGACCATCCTGCACATATGATGCTCCTGGACCAACATTATAGCGGTACCACAGAGGCCAATTTTTATTTTATTTATTTTTAATTAAAAACCTTAGAAAATTATCTTCATTATTATTGCTCGAGTCATTCATTTATTTATTTTTCCATTCTTTTGTTCAGGCGGAAGACGTTCCCTGATATATATATATATATATATATATATATATATATATATATATATATATATATATATATATATATATATATATATATATAGCAAAAGATCACAGTAAACAGGTGATATCAAAATATGCAAGAAAACCACTATGAAAAATAGAAGAATTCCAAGCGCTTTCGTGACTACTCACATTATCAAGGAACTATGATAGTTCCTTGATAATGTGGTATCACAAGCCTTGGAATTCTTCTATTTTTCATAGTGTTTTCTTCAATATATATATATATATATATATATATATATATATATATTTTTTTTTTTTTTTTTTTTATTAACACATTGGCCGATTCCCACCAAGGCAGGGTGGCCCGAAAAGAAAAACTTTCATCATCATTCACTCCATCACTGTCTTGCCAGAAGGGTGCTTTACACTACAGTTATAAAACTGCAACATTAACACCCCTGCATATATATATATATGCAAGACAACCACTATGAAAAATGAGAATTCAAGCGCTTTCGTGACTACTCACGAAAGCGCTTGAATTCTCTATTTTTCATAGTGGTTCTTATATTTTGATATCACCTGTTTACTGAGATCTTTTTGCATATATATATATATATATATATGGTAGACAGCAACCACCCAGGGAGGTACTACCGTCCTGCCAGGTGACTGTGAAACAGAAACCTGAAACTGTTTTACATGATGGTAGGATTGCTGGTGTCTTTTTTCTGTCTCATAAACACGCTGGATAACAGGTATATCTAGCTACTTCTACTTACACTTTAGGTCACACTACACTGGCATACACATGCATATATATACATACACACATCTAGGTTTTTCTTCTTTTTCTTAATAGCTCTTGTTCTTTTTATTTTCTCTATTGTCTATGGGGAAGTGGAAAAGAATCTTTCCTCCGTAAGCCATGCGTGTCGTATGAGGCGACTGAGATGCCGGGAGCAATGGGCTAGTAACCCCTTCTCCTGTACAAATCTACTAAAAACGAGAAGAAGAAAAACTTTATAAAACTGGGTTGTCTGAATGTGCGTGGATGTAGTGCGGATGATAAGAAAGAGATGATTGCCGATGTTATGAATGAAAAGAAGTTGGATGTCCTGGCCCTAAGCGAAACAAAGCTGAAGGGGGTAGGCGAGTTTCAGTGGGGAGAAATAAATGGGATTAAGTCAGGAGTATCTGAGAGAGTTAGAGCTAAGGAAGGGGTAGCAATAATGTTGAAGGATCAGTTATGGAAGGAAAGAGGGAATATAAATGTGTAAATTCAAGGATTATGTGGATTAAAATAAGGGTCGGATGCGAAAAGTGGGTCATAATAAGCGTGTATGCACCTGGAGAAGAGAGGAGTGTAAGAGAGAGAGAGATTTTGGGAGATGTTAAGCGAATGTATAGGAACTTTTGAACCAAATGAGAGTAATTGTGGTAGGGGACCTAAATGCTAAAGTGGGAGAAACATGCAGAGAGGGTGTAGTAGGTAAGTTTGGGGTGCCAGGTGTAAATGATAATGGGAGCCCTTTGATTGAACTTTTGTATAGAAAGGGTTTAGTTATAGGTAATACATATTTTAAGAAAAAGAGGATAAATAAGTATACAAGATATGATGTAGGGCGTAATGACAGTAGTTTGTTGGACTATGTATTGGTAGATAAAAGACTGTTGAGTAGACTTCAGGATGTACATGTTTATAGAGGGGCCACAGATATATCAGATCACTTTTTAGTTATAGCTACAGTGGGAGTAAAGGTAGATGGGATACAAGGAAAATAGAATCAGTAAGTAAAGAGAGGTGAAGGTTTATAAACTAAAAGAGGAGGCAGTTAGGGTAAGATATAAACAACTATTGGAGGATAGATGGGCTAGTGAGAGTGTAGGCAATGGGGTCGAAAATGTATGGGGTAGATTTAAAAATGTAGTGTTAGAGTGTTCAGCAGAAGTTTGTGGTTACAGGCGAGTGGGTGCGGGAGGAAGAGGAGCGATTGGTGGAATGATGATGTAAAGAGAGTAGTAAGGGAGAAAAGTTAGCATATGAGAGGTTTTTGCAAAGTAGAAGTGATGCAAGGAGGGAAGAGTATATGGAGAGAAAAGAGAGGTTAAAAGAGTGGTGAAGCAATGTAAAAAGAGAGCAGATGAGAGAGTGGGTGAGATGTTATCAGCAAATTTTGTTGAAAATAAGAAAAAGTTTTGGAATGAGATTAATAAGTTGAGGAAGCCTAGAGAACAAATGGATTTGACAGTTAAAAATAGGAGAGGAGAGTTATTAAATGGAGAGTTAGAGGTATCGGGAAGATGGAGAGAATATTTTGAGGATTTGTTAAATGTTGATGAAGACAGGAAGCTGTGATTTCGTGTGTATGGCAAGGAGGAATAACATCTTGTAGGAGTGTGGAAGAGCCAGTTGTGGGTGTAGGGAAGTTCGTGAGGCAGTGGGTAGAATGAAAGGGGTAAGGCAGCTGGGATTGATGGGATAAAGATAGAAATGTTAAAAGCAGGTGGGGATATAATTTTGGAGTGGTTGGTGCTATTATTTAATAAATGTATGGAAGAGGGTAAGGTACCTAGGGATTGGCAGAGAGCGTGTATTGTTCCTTTGTATAAAGGCAAAGGGGACAAAAGAGAGTGCAAAAATTATAGGGGAATAAGTCTGTTGAGTGTACCAGGTAAAGTGTATGGTAGAGTTATTATTGAAAGAATTAAGAGTAAAACAGAAAGCAGGATAGCAGATGAACAAGGGGCTTTAGGAAAGGTAGGGGTGTGTAGACCAAGTGTTTACAGTGAAACATATAGGTGAACAGTATTTGGATAAGGGTAAAGATGTTTTTGTGGCATTTATGGATTTGGAAAAGGCGTATGATAGGGTAGATAGGGGGCAATGTGGCAGATGTTGCAGGTGTATGGAATAGGAGGAAGGTTACTGAAAGCAGTGAAGAGTTTTTATGAGGATAGTGAGGCTCAGGTTAGAGTGTGTAGGAGGGAAGGGGACTATTTCCCAGTAAAAGTGGGCCTTAGACAAGGATGTGTGATGTCACCGTGGTTGTTCAATATATTTATAGATGGGGTTGTAAGAGAAGTGAATGCGAGGGTCTTGGCAAGAGGTGTTGGGCTAAAAGATAAAGAAGCAAATACAAAGTGGGAGTTGTCACAGTTGCTTTTTGCTGATGACACTGTGCTTTTGGGAGATTCTGAAGAGAAGCTGCAGAGGTTGGTGGATGAATTTGGTAGGGTGTGTAAAGAAGAAAATTGAAAGTGAATATAGGAAAGAGTAAGGTGATGAGGATAACAAAAAGAATAGGTGACGAAAGATTGGATATCAGATTGGAGGAGAGAGTATGGAGGAGGTGAATGTATTCAGATATTTGGGAGTGGACATGTCGGCGGATGGATCTATGAAGGATGAGGTGAATCATAGAATTGATGAGGGAAAAGGGTGAGTGGAGCACTTCGGAGTCTGTGGAGACAAAGAACCTTGTCCATGGAAGTAAAGAGGGAATGTATGAGAGTATAGTTATACCAACGCTCTTATATGGGTGTGAAGCATGGGTGATGAATGTTGCAATGAGGAGAAGGCTGGAGGCAGTGGAGATGTCATGTCTGAGGTCAATGTGTGGTGTGAATATAATGCAGAGAATTAGGAGTTTGGAAATTAGGAGGAGGTGCGGATTACCAAAACGATTGTCCAGAGAGCTGAGGAGGGGTTGTTGAGGTGGTTTGGACATGTAGAGAGAATGGAACGAGACAGAGTGACTTCGAGATGTATAAATCTGTAGTGGAGGGAAGGCGGGGTAGGGGTCGGCCTAGGAAAGGTTGGAGGGAGGGGTAAAGGAAGTTTTGTGTGCGAGGGCTTGGACTTCCAGCAAGCATGTGTGAGCGTATTTGATAGGAGTGAATGGAGGCATATGGTTTTTAATACTTGACGTGCTGTTGGGGTGTGAGCAAAGTAACATTTATGAAGGGGTTCAGGAAACCGGCAGGCCGGACTTGAGTTCTGGAGATGGGAAGTACAGTGCCGGCACTCTGAAGGAGGGTGTTAATGTTGCAGTTTTATAACTGTAGTGTAAAGCACCCTTCTGGCAAGACAGTGATGGAGTGAATGATGATGAAAGTTTTTCTTTTTCGGGCCACCCTGCCTTGGTGGGAATCGGCCGATGTGTTAATAAAAAAAAAAAAAAAAAAAATGTCGTGCCGAATAGGTAAAACTTGTTATTTTGGCTTAAATAGCAACGCTTTTCTTGCAGAATAAGCCAAGCGAAAAAATATTGTATGCGTTAATTTCGCAAAAATCATTCTATTATTAAATTTTTGTAAATTTATCTAAAATAAATTTAGTTGGATTAGGCTAAATTAAATCGCGCTTGTTATAATAAGGTTAGGTAAGTTTTCTAAGGTTCTTTTGGTACAAAATTATAAATTTTTACATTAACATAAATGAAAAAAAGTATCTTTGAAGGTATAAGAGAAAACTATTGAAAGGACTTAATTTTAAATGAGTTCTTGCTATTTGACTAGTTTTACTTATTCGGCACCACATATATATTCTCTCTTCCACTCCCACCCTGCATGGGGTGCAGGGGCCGTGGGTCGAGGTGTGGCACCTGTGTGTGGGAGGAGTCATTGAGGGGTGCCAGGTCTGAGACTCGTGTCACAACAGTAGTGAGGCACCCTCCTCCTCTTCCTCCACCTCCTCCTTGGTTCTTCTGGAGGTGCTAGCTTCAGCAGACCTTCCCTACATAATGTATCCAGCAGTACTGCTGGAAGGTGGTGGTGCTTTAGCTCCATCAAGACAGTCTCAAAGTCTCACAGGTTCTAAGCTCTTCTCTGATTCCCTGTGAGAGATATACCGAGACACACTATTTAGAGATTGCTTTGAAGACAGTGAAACGAGAGGAACCCAGAGACAGTCTAACAGACAGAACACCTACAAATATATTTTTCCTCTCAGGAAGTCCCCACAGAGGAACGACACTGCTGGGAAGACAAGGCAAAGCAGATTTTGTTCTTCCTTTCCTCCATTGGCTGGAGGACTCCTGACAAGTTCCCCAGAGATTTTAAGCTGCCTTACACACCACCACCAGACTGAACATGAGGGCTCCACGCTTCTCCCAGATCGTGTACCTTGTTGCTGTATTTACCTTGGTCTGCTGCAAGGCCCAGCACAGCGCTGCCGACGGCCTCCACTCCATGCTCAACCAGCTTGGTAAGTCGTCTTGTATTTATGTCGTTTCATTGGGATATTCACTAGAGAAGTGATCGCCAGACGCCTGTGACTACAGGCAAGGGTATAGCCATCCAGCTAGGTTGAACGGTAAGTCAATGTCTTCTACAAGCAAACTTCTGAGTCTTCAGTACACAAAAGACACAGTACAATGGCTGGAACAACTAGCAAATATCCCGCATCCAATGTCAAGTCACAAGAGACTTAAGAATGGTCTCTGGGACGGACCGAAACAACGTCATAAAGTTGCTCTCCTAAGTGAGGGCTATTTTGCGAATTCTTTTTCTTGGGCCGGGTTGACCCCGGTCACATTAATATCCTGGAGTTGAGTGGTTCAACTGCTCCAGAAATGAATATCTTTTATTGTGGGTCCAGAAGTTGTTTTCTAAGAGAGACTGAGTGCAAGCACTCGGAAGGAGAGTGTTTTAGTAACATTACATTAATGTTAGGTAGCAGAAACATGACTTGAGACGTTTTGCCGACCAGAGGCTTTATCAGTCCAATACAGAGAACAGAGACAATGGCGAAACGTCGCTATCAGTGAAGACACCTAGGTGTTACACATGTCTTATTGATCACCTTGTCAGTATTACATACCGTAATGACACAGTTCTTTATAATAATGGTAGGATTAGAGGGAATATATATATTATATATATATATATATATATATATATATATATATATATATATATATATATATATATATATATATATATATATATATAATATATTATTATTGTGATTTTTAAATGTAATATATATGTTTTGACTTGTTTAATAAAATGGTACATTGAAACTTGCTCTTGGTATATACATTGGATACACACTGTATATACATCGATACTGTCCCTGGTTTGTGTTCTCTCAGGCAACAAAAATATAAACAACGTAATTAATAGAAAGTTTTTGTTTCGCTCTATTTTTATATATAAGCTTTTGTTTTCACTGGAAAAAAAAAGTTGTATTGAAATTGTTTTGTAATGAATTCTTTGATATTACTGCACCATTACGAGATCGTAATTACCAACAGCTCTGGGCCCAGCAAAAATGTGTTGGATGTCTAATGCTGGTGATCAAATTTTAAATCAAACAGACGATTGAACGGTCAAAATGGATTATATTTAGTAGTGTGTGTGGGGGGGAGTGTACTCGACTATTTGTGGTTGCAGGGGTCGAATTTAAGCTCCTGGCCCCGCCTTTTCGCTAGTTGCTACTAGCTCCACTCTCTGCCTGCTCCAAGAGCTTTATCGTGTGTGTGTGTGTGTGTGTGTGTGTGTGTGTGTGTGTGTGTGTGTGTGTGTGTGTGTGTGTGTGTGTGTGTGTGTGTGTGTGTGTGTGTGTGTACCCACTGTTTACCTTGGCGTATGAGCCGTATATAAACGGAACAAGGCAACGGGAAACGACGGACTCTCCGTTGATACCGTAAGTCAAACAGGAGACGATGATTGCAGTTTTTTTTTAACCAAGCTGAAGCAATAACCGCTGAAATAATACTATTGTTAAGCTTTACAAAACAGTCAACAAAAGTGGTCAACCCCAAAGGCTATTATCAGCCTGTAACAAATATGATCTTTTAACGAAAGTTATTTCTTTTTAAGATTAAAAGCTTTAATTTTTTTGGTAAATCATCCGATATATGCAGAGTTTATTAGCAGTTTTAGTGGGCACAATATAGGCAGTGGTGGGTAAAAGTCTTAATACCATGGCTGGAACACTTCACAACCAGCCTACAGTATTGTGCCTGGAACAATTTAATAATATTAATATATTTTTATTTACTAGTACATGTACAAGGTATACAGACCATAGCTGACATCAATGACATACTACTATATAGAAAGCCCCTTGTTATGCTGAGCATTTCCCGCAAATTAGGTCAGTTTTGTCCCAGGATGCGACCCACACCAGTCCACTAACACCCTGGTACCCATTTTACTGATGGGTGAACATAGACGACAGGTGTAAGGAAACACGTCCGATGTTTCCACCCCTTCGCCGGGAATCAAACCCGGACCCTCACCGTGTGAAGCGAGAGCTTCTGCCACCAGGCTACGGGGCACAACGAACCTAAAATACCGTGGATGGAACAACTCGCACGAACCTACAATACCGTGATTGTAACAATTCACAGCCAACCCACATTACCGTAGCTGGAACAATTCACATAGAACCCACAATACCGTGACTGTAACAAAAATCACACACAAAAACAAATCCACACGAACGACAAAAATGTATAGACGTTTGAGTCCGTCCAGAACCATTGTCAAGACACGAGTGAGCGAGCAACACAAGATGTTGCAATCAACAAACAACTCAACTTTTATCCAGAGAAGGGACGAGCGTGGTTCCCAGTTCCTTGAATCAAGAGCTCACCGCCAGCATTAAGGCTCTATCTCCTTGACAACCTCAAACTCCAGGAAACATTTATATATATATATATATATATATATATATATATATATATATATATATATATATATATATATATATATATATATATATATATATATATATATATAGAGTCTTCAGGACTACGGTGATCTTCACTAACTCCGAGGGACTGATTACCTCATCTGTTGTGTATAGTTCTACTGTCTTCACATTATGTACTTGTATTTGTATTGATAAAGCCGCTGGAGGGCGAAACGTCTACAGATAGATACCCAGATGTTGCACATGTGTCTAATTGTGCAACAATAACGTTCAGGTGGTTTGGAAACTGCCAATCTATCGTGGTAAACTAAATCAGTGTGGGCATTTAGATGGACAGTGAGTACACTCGGCTAGCTTGTATTCGTCTCGGCGGACGGAGTGTCGAGCCTGCACCAGTGTTCGCGGTGAATGACCCTCACGGGTATATAGCATTCATTTCTTAAAATAAAGTTATCAGCTGAGATCAAAAACATGGGACTCAAGAAATGGACGAGTCTTGGCTCTGAGAGTGATCCCGTGTGGCTCAGTGGTGATGCTGTCAGCTCACAACGGGAGGATAAGGGTTCGATTTCGGACTGGATGTAGTCGCTGAACATGTTTCCTGACGTCTGATGTCGCTTTTCACCCAGCAGGAGGTATAGGTACCTTGATATTAGCCGATTGTGTACGCAACTCAGAGACCAGAAGACACAGAGTAAACACAACTCAAAGACCAGGCAGCATCCTCTCTGGCCACACCACGGACCAAAGACCAGGCAGCATCCTCTCTGGCCACATCACGAACCAAAGACCAGGCAGCATCCTCTCTGGCCACACCACGAACCAAAGACCAGGCAGCATCCTCTCTGGCCACACCACGAACCAAAGACCAGGCAGCATCCTCTCTGGCCACACCACGAACCAAAGACCAGGCAGCATCCTCTCTGGCCACACCACGAACCAAAGACCAGGCAGCATCCTCTCTGGCCACATCACGAACCAAAAAAATATAACAGAGATCAGCAGAGACGACAAAGATCTCCAGTGAATCATCAACAACAAGAACGACGACTCACAACACACAATGTTTCACCACCTTCCAGCTTTATCAAGTCGAGTGAAAACAACACCGAAATATGTCATTGTTTGTGTCCGGTACCTGGTGAGAGACCCTAAGGCAGCCGGGGAAGTTGATGTGCTGGGGAGAGTCCATTTGTTGGGGAGGAAGAAATGGATTTATTCGGGAGGAAGAAATAGACTTATTGGGGAGTAAGAAATGGATTTGTTGGGGAGGAAGAAATGGATTTGTTGGGAGGAAGAAATGGATTTGTTGGGGAGGAAGAAATGAATTTGTTGGGGAGGAAGAAGTGGATTTGATGGGGAGTAAGAAATGGATTTATTGGGGAGGAAGAAATAGATTTGTTGGGGAAATGCTGGTGAGGTGACAGGAGATTTGTGGGAAAGGTGACAGGGGATTTGTTGAGGAGAGGGAGTGGATTAGTTGGGTGATGGCAGGTGAATTTCATTTGTCTAAAGAGAAAGTGGATGTTTTATAGAAGGGAATTTACCGGGTGAAAAGAAGTGGATTTAATGGGTGAGAATAAGTGAATTTACCAGGTGAGGAGGAGTGGATTTACCAGGTGAGGAGGAGTGGATTTACCAGGTTAGGAGTAGTGGATTTACCAGGTTAGGAGTAGTGGATTTACCAGGTGAGAAGTAGTGGATTTACCAGGTGAGGAGGAGTGGATTTACCAGGTGAGGAGGAGTGGATTTACCAGGTTAGGAGTAGTGGATTTACCAGGTTAGGAGTAGTGGATTTACCAGGTGAGAAGTAGTGGATTTACCAGGTGAGGAGGAGTGGATTACCAGGTGAGGCGTAGTGGATTTACCAGGTGAGGAGGAGTGGATTTACCAGGTTAGGAGTAGTGGATTTACCAGGTGAGAAGTAGTGGATTTACAAGGTGAGGAGGAGTGGATTTACCAGGTGAGGAGGAGTGGATTTACCAGGTTAGAAGTAGTGGATTTACCAGGTGAGGCGTAGTGGATTTACCAGATGATGAGGAGTGGATTTACCTGGTGAGGAGGAGTGGATTTACCAGGTTAGAAGTAGTGGATTTACCAGGTGAGGCGTAGTGGATTTACCAGGTGAGGAGGAGTGGATTTACCTGGTGAGGAGGAGTGGATTTACCAGGTGAGGAGTAGTGGATTTATCGGATGAGGGGAAAAGTGGATTTTCCGGGGAATGGAAGAAGATTTACCGGGTGAAAAAGAAGTGGATTTATTGGGAAGGAGTCAGTGGATGTTATCAGATGACAGTCCGATATTTCTTAACAAAACTCTTGAAAAGTCTTGAAAAGTTTTGAAAAGTCTTGAAAAGTCTTGAAAAGTCTTAAAAAGTCTTAAAAAGTCTCGCCCTGAGGACAATTTTGTCTTCAATAAAATCTTGCGTGACATTATCATCCAATAATGTTTTTATTCTTCTCTCTTGTTTCTCTCCAATAAAATATTCTGCAACAGTATTTTTATTTCGGGAAGTTTTATACCACAGTAATATATCTCTTCAATATTGTTCCACTGTAATATATCTCTTCAATATTGTTCCACTGTAATATATCTCTTTAATATTGTTCCACTGTAATATATATCTTCAATATTGTTCCACTGTAATATATCCCTTCAATATTGTTCCACTGTAATATATCTCTTCAATATTGTTCCACTGTAATATATCTCTTCAATATTGTTCCACTGTAATATATCTCTTTAATATTGTTCCACTGTAATATATCCCTTCAATATTGTTCCGCTGTAATATATCTCTTTAATATTGTTCCACTGTAATATATCTCTTCAATATTGTTCCACTGTAATATATCCCTTCAATATTGTTCCACTGTAATATATCTCTTCAATATTGTTCCACTGTAATATATCTCTTCAATATTGTTCCACTGTAATATATCTCTTTAATATTGTTCCACTGTAATATATCTCTTCAATATTGTTCCACTGTAATATATCCCTTCAATATTGTTCCACTGTAATATATATCTGCAATATTGTTCCACTGTAATATATCTCTTCAATATTGTTCCACTGTAATATATCTCTTCAATATTGTTCCACTGTAATATATCTCTTCAATATTGTTCCACTGTAATATATCTCTTCAATATTGTTCCACTGTAATATATCTCTTCAATATTGTTCCACTGTAATATATCTCTTCAATATTGTTCCACTGTAATATATCCCTTCAATATTGTTCCACTGTAATATATCCCTTCAATATTGTTCCACTGTAATATATCCCTTCAATATTGTTCCACTGTAATATATCTCTTCAATATTGTTCCACTGTAATATATCCCTTCAATATTGTTCCACTGTAATATATCTCTTCAATATTGTTCCACTGTAATATATCTCTTCAATATTGTTCCAATGTAATATATCTCTTCAATATTGTTCCACTGTAATATATCCCTTCAATATTGTTCCACTGTAATATATCCCTTCAATATTGTTCCACTGTAATATATCCCTTCAATATTGTTCCACTGTAATATATCTCTTTAATATTGTTCCACTGTAATATATCCCTTCAATATTGTTCCACTGTAATATATCTCTTTAATATTGTTCAACTGTAATATATCTCTTTAACATTGTTCCACTGTAATATATCTCTTCAATATTGTTCCACTGTAATATATCTCTTTAACATTGTTCCACTGTAATATATCTCTTCAATATTGTTCCACTGTAATATATCTGTTAATATATCTGTAATATATCTGTTGTGGTGGTTGGCACTCCCATGTTGTGGTGGTTGTCACTCCCATGTTGTGGTTGTCACTCCCATGTTGTGGTGGTTGTCAGAAGAGCTCATGGGTTTACTATGGAGTTCTGTCTGTTGACGAAGAGCTTGCCAATGGTAGCAGAATGGCAGACTGAAACAAGGAAGTTTGCTGTCTGCCTGTCTGTCTGCCTGCCTGCCTGCATACCTGCCTACCTACCTGCCTGCCTACCTGCCTGCCTACCTGCCTACCTGTCTGTCTGCCTGCCTGCCTGCCTACCTGTCCTGCCTCCTCTGCACCGCCTACCTGCCTACCTGCCTACCTGCCTGCCTCCTGCCTACCTGCCTGTCCCTGCCTGTCTGCTCTGCCTGTCTGCCTGCTCCTGCCTACCTGCCTACCTGCCTGTCTGCCTGCCTGCCTGTCTGCCTGTCTGTCTGCCTGTCTGCCTGTCTGCCTTTCTGTCTGTCTGTCTGCCTGCCTGTCTGCCTGTCTGCCTGTCTGTCTGCCTGTCTGCCTGTCTGCCTTTCTGTCTGCCTGTCTGCCTGCCTGCCTGCCTGCCTGCCTGCCTGCCTACCTGCCTGCCTGCCTGCCTGCCTGCCTGCCTGCCTGCCTGCCTGTCTGCCTGCCTGCCTGCTCCTGCCTGCCTCGTCTGCCTGCCTACCTGCCTGCCTGCCTGTCTGCCTGCCTACCTGCCTGCCTGCCTGTCCTGCCTGCCTACCTGCCTACCTGCCTACCTACCTGCCTACCTGCCTACCTGCCTACCTACCTGCCTACCTGCCTGCCTGCCTGTCTGCCTGCCTACCTGCCTGCCTACCTGACTGCCTGCCTACCTGCGCCTGCCTGTCTGCCTGCCTACCTGCCTGCCTGCCTGTCTGCCTGCCTGCCTGCCTGCCTGCCTGCCTGCCTGCCTGTCTGCCTACCTGCCCTGCCTGCCTGCCTGCCTACCTGCCTACCTGCCTGCCTGCCTGCCTGCCTGCCTACCTGCCTGCCTGCCTGTCTGCCTGCCTACCTGCCTGCCTGCCTGTCTGCCTGCCTACCTGCCTGCCTGCCTGTCTGCCTGCCTACCTGCCTGCCTGCCTGCCTGCCTGCCTGCCTCCTGCCTCCTGCCTGCCTGCCTGCCTGCCTGCCTGCCTACCTGCCTGCCTGCCTACCTGCCTACCTGCCTGCCTACCGCCTACCTGCCTGCCTGCCTGCCTCCTGCCACCTGCCTCACCTGCCTACCTGCCTGCCTGCCTGCCTACCTGCCTACCTGCCTACCTGCCTACCTGCCTACCTTCCTGCCTGCCTACCTGCCTGCCTGCCTACCTGCCTACATGCCTACCTGCCTACCTGCCTGCCTGCCTACCTGCCTACCTGCCTGCCTGCCTACCTGCCTGCCTACCTGCCTACCTGCCTGCCTGCCTGCCTACCTGCCTACCTGCCTACCTGCCTACCTACCTGGCTGCCTGCCTACCTACCTGGCTGCCTACCTACCTGCCTGCCTGCCTGCCTACCTGCCTACCAGTGTGGAGTGGGTGAGGGAGTGTATGTGTGTCTACACATACACTCCCTCACCCATGCTTCCTCCTCCTTCACACCTCCCCTCCCCTTCTCTCCCCTCCTCTCCCCTCCCTTCCCCTCCCCACTAATTACCTACATCACAATTGGTTAATCAAGAACTTCTTTGATGTATAAAATTTACGTCACTAAGCTCTGGGCTTTCCCCCTTTACCCCCTGACTCCCCTTTCTCCTTCTCCCCTTCCCCCTCTCCCCTTCCCCCATCCTCTCTTGGGAAAAACAGTTTTGTCTTCTAAAAGACAAAGTCTGTTAATACAAGATGATTTTGTCAGTGAGGAAAAAATATGTTGAACAGAGGACCTGGGACGAGGAGGAAGAGATGGAGGAGGAGGTGGAGGAGGAGGTGGTGGAGGAGGAGGTGGAGGAGGAGGTGGAGGAGGAGGTGGAGGAGGAGGTGGAGGAGGAGGTGGAGGAGGAGGTGGACTAGGAGGTGGAGGAGGAGGTGGAGGTGGTGGAGGAGGTGATGGAGGAGGAGGTGGAGGAGGAGGAAGAGATGGAGGAGGTGATGGAGGAGGAGGTGGAGAGGTAGGTGAAGGGGAGGATGAAGGTATGGAGGATGAAGGGATGAGGGGTGAGAGATGAGGGGTGAGAGGACAGTTTTGGGACGTGTCACAATCATGTTTGTCCCTCAGTGTTGCTATGTGTATATATAGACGTGTGTGTGTGTGTTGGTAACCCTCTTCCCGTTGTTGCTCTTGGCTGAACCTTGTTTCCTGTGTGTGTGTGTGTGTGTGTGTGTGTGTGTGTGTGTGTGTGTGTGTGTGTGTGTGTGTGTGTGTGTGTGTGTGTGTGTGTGTTATTACCTATTAGCCACGAAGGGGGTCAAATAGCCGCACCTCAACCCATATTCTCAACTTACGAACGGTCATGTTACTGTCTGTTCTCATGGCCTGTTTCATACCCAGCTTTAAAACTGTGTATGATATCTGCTTCCATCACTGCCTCCTCCAGATCGTTCCACTTCCCAATCCGTTTCTGCCTGAAGAATTACTTCCTGACAGCCCTGTGACTCATTTGAGTCTTTAACTTCCTTCTATTCTTTCCTCTGTTAACCTGTGTCCCGTATGATTGAGTTAACCTGTGTCCCGTATGATTGAGTTAACCTGTGTCCCGTATGATTGAGTTAACCTGTGTCCCATATGATTGAGTTAACCTGTGTCCCATATGACTGAGTTAACCAGTGTCCCGTATGACTGAATTAACTAGTGTCCCGTATGACTGAATTAACCTGTCCCGTATGATTGGATTACATGCTAACTTGAATCTCACAGGTCTTCCCTAGGGATGATAAGAGTCCAGTGTAGAATGTCCGTGATAACTCACGGAACTTACCCGGAGATGACAGACACTCACGGAACTCACCCGGAGATGACAGACACTCACGGAACTAACCCGGAGATGACAGACACTCACGGAACTCACCCGGAGATGACAGACACTCACGGAACTCACCCGGAGATGACAGACACTCACGGAACTCAACGGAGATGACAGACACTCACTGACTAACCCGGAATGACAGACACTCGAAATACCCGGAGATGACAGACACTCACGGAACTCACCCGGAGATGACAGACACTCACGGAACTAACCCGGAGATGACAGACACTCACGGAACTAACCCGGAGATGACACCTCACGGACCTCACCCGAATGACAGACACTCACGGAACTAACCCGGAGATGACAGACACTCACGGACCTCACCCGGAATGAGCGACACTCACGGACCACCGGAAAACACACTCACGGAACCTAACCCGGAGATGACAGACACTTCACGGACCACACCCGGAATGACGAACTCACGACACGGAGATGACAGACACTCACGGAACTAACCCGGAGATGACAGACACTCAGGGAAACCCTCACCCGGAGATGACAGACACTCACGGACCTCACCCGGAGATGACAGACACTCACGGAACTAACCCGGAGATGACAGACACTCACGGAACTCACCCGGAGATGACAGACACTCACGGAACTCACCCGGAGATGACAGACACTCACGGAACTCAACGGAGATGACAGAACTCACGAACTAACCCGGAGATGACAGACACTCCTCCGGAAGCACTCACACCGGAGATGACAGACACTCACGGACTCACCCGGAGATGACAGACACTCACGGAACTAACGGAGATGACAGAAACTCACGGACTAACCCGGAGATGACAGACACTTCGTAACTCACCCGGAGATGACAGACACTCACGGAACTTACCCGGAGATGACAGACACTCACGGAACTAACCCGGAGATGACAGACACTCACGGAACTAACCCGGAGATGACAGACACTCACGGACCTCACCCGGAAATGACAGACACTCACGGAACTAACCCGGAGATGACAGACACTCACGGACCTCACCGGGAGATGACAGACACTCACGGAACTAACCCGGAGATGACAGACACTCACAGACCTCACCCGGAGATGACAGACACTCACGGAACTAACCCGGAGATGACAGACACTCACGGACCTCACCCGGAAATGACAGACACTCACGGAACTAACCCGGAGATGACAGACACTCACGGACTTCACCGGGAGATGACAGACACTCACGGAACTAACCCGGAGATGACAGACACTCACGGACCTCACCCGGAGATGACAGACACTCACGGACCTCACCCGGAGATGACAGACACTCACGGAACTAACCCGGAGATGACAGACACTCACGGAACTCACCCGGAGATGACAGACACTCACGGAACTCACCCGGAGATGACAGACACTCACGGAACTCAACGGAGATGACAGAAACTCACTGAACTAACCCGGAGATGACAGACACTCTCGTAACTCACCCGGAGATGACAGACACTCACGGAACTTACCCGGAGATGACAGACACTCACGGAACTAACCCGGAGATGACAGACACTCACGGAACTAACCCGGAGATGACAGACACTCACGGACCTCACCCGGAAATGACAGACACTCACGGAACTAACCCGGAGATGACAGACACTCACGGACCTCACCGGGAGATGACAGACACTCACGGAACTAACCCGGAGATGACAGACACTCACAGACCTCACCCGGAGATGACAGACACTCACGGAACTAACCCGGAGATGACAGACACTCACGGAACTCACCCGGAGATGACAGACACTCACGGAACTCACCCGGAGATGACAGACACTCATGGAACTGACCCTGAGATGAGAGAGACACAGACGACACTAAGAGATATCAGAATACAATAATGTGGCACTCTACACTCCCAGCAGGCACTAGTGGCACCTATCTATCACCTTTCCTATCTATCGTCTCTCTTATGAGTGTCGTTCAATCCTTTCCTCCGAAAAGAACGTACGTTTTCGTACGCATTACATCCCGTTTATTCGCTCTCGGTTTGAAGAAGAAAAACCGAAACAGTATGAAATAGATTATAATGTGTGGCTTGAGCATTCAGCTCACAATGATAAGGACCTAGGTTCGATTCCCAGTTCAGGCACTACACATGTCTCCTAACACCTGTTGTTCCCTGGTCACCTAACAGTAAGTAGGTGCCTGAGATGGAAATAAGCCACAGAATTTTGAATTCCATGGGTTACCCTGAGATATTAATCAACCGGGATTAATCATTTTTATTAAGATTAACAATCCCACTGGTTTATTAATCCCCCTGGATTAATGACTTTATTAAGATTAATAATCCTATGGGGTTTCTAATGGGTTATTAATTCCCCCGGAGTTAATATTCCCACAGGGTTAATAATCTTCCTGGGTTGTTATTCCTGAGACAGTCTTCCTGAGATGCGCTGAGAGGATCAGAGAGTAATCCTGGACGGCTGTCACTGTTTAAATTGTCTGCCAGAAAGAAGATTTATCCTGTGTATAATCCTGTAGAAGGCTTCATGTTGTTGTTGTTCTTCTTCTTCTTCCCCTCCTCCTCCTCCCCTTACTGAATGATGTATTAACAGTGTCATTAACAGCGTTATTAACAGTGCCATTAACAGTGTTATTAACAGTGTTATTAAGTGCCACTACCAGTGTCATTAACAGCGTTATTAACAGTGTTATTAACAGTGTTATTAACAGTGCCATTAACAGCGCCATTAATATTATCATTAACAGTGTCATTAACAGTGTTATTAACAGTGCCATTAACAGCGCCATTAATATTATCATTAACAGTGTCATTAACAGTGTTATTAACAGTGCCATTAACAGCACCATTAATATTATCATTAACAGTGCTATTAACAGTGTTATTAACAGTGCCATTAACTGCACCATTAATATTATCATTAACAGTGTCATTAACAGGTTTATTAACAGTGTTATTAACAGTGCCATTAACAGTATCATTAAAAGTACCATTAACAGTGTTATTAACAGTACCATTAACAGTGTTATTAACAGTGACATTAACAGTGTTATTAACAGTGCCATTAACATTATCATTAACAGAGTTATTAACAGTGTTATTAACAGTGTTATTAACAGTACCATTAACAGTGTTATTAACAGTGCCATTAACAGTGTTATTAACAGTGCCATTAACAGTGTTATTAAGTGTCATTAATTATCTGTTGCACTAACAGTGATGTCAGGTTCATACAACCAAAATAATTAATTATCCGACCGAAGGGTAAAAAAATATCCGTCAGATATTTATAAATTACTGAATAATTTATAGTGTTGACAAATGAATGATTTACCGTCACTGTTGATGGCTTAGTTGACTCCCACGTTTTATACAAGCCAGTGGCTTGTTCACCTAACTGAGCACACCCAAGCCAGTGGCTTGTTCACCTAACTGAACACACCCAAGCCAGTGGCTTGTTCATCTGACTGAACACTCCCAAGCCAGTGGTTTGTTCACGTTCACGTGAACAAAATACGAATGTATACAACAATCTTTCATTGTGAACAAAGTTTCACTGTTCATGATATACTATATATATATAATATATATATATATATATATATATATATATATATATATATATATATATATATATATATATATATATATATATATATATATATATTGCAGGTGATATTCAAACAGATCAAGAGACCGAAAAATAAAAGTGGGCGACGTTTCGTCCTGGACTGGAACGTTTCACACAAAAATAATTAGACACGTTTTATCCCTCGTCTTCCTGGTGTTTTATTGACTTTCATTTTACACGTGGATAATAAAAATGCTCTTGGAAGATTAATAAAAGTCGTATAATGTTTTATTAGCATAGAGGAGAGTCACGCGGCTCCGGAAGAAAGTGTAATCAGGGTAATGGATTTCGTTGCAGTTCTTTTTAATAAGAAAATCTCTTTACCTTGTGATTTAGTGGGATTTTTATAAGGTGTCGGATTTGTGAGACGAGTGTACCATTTGCGTGTTTCATTCGTGAGTTCCTTGGGCCTTTTTTTGATTTCCTTGGGCCTTTTGTGAGTTCCTTGGGCCTTTTGTGAGTTCCTTGTAACACTCGTGAGCTTCCTTTTCTCATTCGTGAGTTCATTGGTTCTTTCGTGAACTCCTTGTCTCATTCCTGAGCTCAATGTCTCATTCGTGAGCTTCTAGAGTGCTGCCTGTGTTCCCTGCACTCTTGCTTTGTTTACACTCCAGATTTTTAGGATCCATTCAACAAGTAATTGCCATGCTAGATCCGTGGATGTGGTTATCTTGTACCAATACCCGTGTGTTGTGGCTTGTTTTGAAACGACTCTCTGCTCTCCCAGCAAGGGTAAAAGTCTCCAGCATCGGCCCTTGTTGAGGTCCAGGTTATATTGACCTTGTGAGAAAGCCAATGTTTGTCTCAGTGAGAGAGAAAGGAGATGTAAGGGAAGCCATTATTGTTTTTTTTTGGGGGGGAGATGAGTTTGGAATTTTTGAATGAGAGTTTTACTGAGTGTTTCTTCTGTCTATCTCACTCTGTCTCTCATATATCTTTCCGTCTCTCCGCCAGCAGTGCAGAACACCGGGTCGGAGGTGCAGTCTCTCTCCTACTGCAGGATCTCTACAAGAGATCTCATCACCACCGCTCAGAGCACAGCCAGCCGGGTGCTCCAGGGAGTCTGCAACCCACGTAAGTAATTCTCATTATCACTCCCAATTACACCCCCTAACTGCACTCCCACTCAACCACTACTCCACCTACACTAGCCCCTTATTTATCATCCACCACTTAACAGTTAATAAAAAATATATATATATATATATATATATATATATATATATATATATATATATATATATATATATATATATATATATAAAGTTATACATTGGTCATTGTTTACAGTGAAGGTGTAAACATTGCCAGTGGTGCTCCTGAACCCTACAAAGGTGCGTTGCAAGGGATCAAGTAACACTTGCTTTCCATCACCCTCAGAGTAACATCACGTAACACCGTACTCGCTCAAGTAACGCACAATAATACGTGTGTATTAAGAGCTTACTAATCTACCTAAGTGCAAAACATAGTTGGGAAAAATATAGTTTTATTTTCATTAACTTGATAATTGAATGAACTTGTGGTTAGAATTGTTACGTTTATCGCTCAATCTTAAGTAGTTGCTGAGATGAGCACCGCCTCCGGGTCTCGGCCGGACGCCAGACCTCCTGGCTGGTGGGCCAGACTTACCTGAGCGGGGACAGATATAGACCCGCTACCTGGAAGGAAGGAGCCGGAGAGAGAATGAGAGGTTCGTAGAAATGGCCGCTAGAAAAGGAGGAAAAAAATGAGAAAAGGCTTTTATCTTATCTTCTTCCAAAGACCGAGCTGAGAGGTACAAGACCGAGCTCAGAGATTAGTCTTACTGGAAGACCAAATTAGGAAACGAGCTAATGATACCGAACGACACTGGAGCTTAACTCATTGTGTCTAATAACAGCATTTAAATCAATTTTTTTATGGTTGTTTAAAGTGAAAGTTGGAGTTACTCTCCCCGAGAGTTACTCTCCCCGTGAGTTACTCTCCTCGTGAGTTACTCTCCTCGTGAGTTACTCTCCCCGAGAGTTACTCTCCCCGTGAGTTACTTTCCTCGTGAGTTACTCTCCTCGTGAGTTACTCTCCCCGAGAGTTACTCTCCCCGTGAGTTACTCTCCCCGAGAGTTAATCTCCCCGTGAGTTACTTTCCTCGTGAGTTACTCTCCTCGTGAGTTACTCTCCCCTAGAGTTACTCTCCCCGTGAGTTACTCTCCCCGAGAGTTACTCTCCCCGTGATTTACTTTCCTCGTGAGTTACTCTCCTCGTGAGTTACTCTCCTCGTGAGTTACTCTCCTCGTGAGTTACTCTCCTCGTGAGTTACTCTCCTCGTGAGTTACTCTCCTCGTGAGTTACTCTCCCCGTGAGTTACTTTCCTCGTGAGTTACTCTCCTCGTGAGTTACTCTCCCCGAGAGTTACTCTCTCCGTGAGTTACTCTCCCCGAGAGTTACTCTCCTTGTGAGTTACTTTCCTCGTGAGTTACTCTCCTCGTGAGTTACTCTCCCCGTGAGTTACTCTCCCCGTGAGTTACTTTCCTCGTGAGTTACTCTCCTCGTGAGTTACTCTCCTCGTGAGTTACTCTCCCCGTGAGTTACTCTCCTCGTGAGTTACTCTCCTCGTGAGTTACTCTCCCCGTGAGTTACTTTCCTCGTGAGTTACTCTCCTCATGAGTTACTCTCCCGTGAGTTACTCTCCCCGAGAGTTACTCTCCCCGAGAGTTACTCTCCCGGAGAGTTACTCTCCCCGAGAGTTACTCTCCCCGAGAGTTACTCTCCCCGAGAGTTACAACCACCTGGTGTCTCCTACAGTGAGATGAAAAATATTGACACTTGGTGAATATTTAATATTAAATCACCAGTCAGAAAAGGGAAGATTATTATCATCGTGGCAACAAATTTTCCTATCTATGGTGATCTGGTATCTCTGGCCAGGATAACTTATCAAGATGCTTGTGACTTGAGAATTATCTCCGGTTCATCACTGCAAGAAACACAACCAATGAGAAATTATCATAATTTCCGGCGTAAAAGGCGCACGAGTGTCGGCTGCTTGTTGACACGATATTTATAAACAGTTGTGACGTAATGTTAGTAAACAACTGATAAAACGTAACCCAAAGTCTACCCTTGACCCTGATCTTGAGCATATAAGGCGCAGGCTGATTTTCCAAGACTTTTTGATGAAGGTTGCGTCAGGGCTGCTTTAAGTCGTACTCAATCTGGTATCAGCAATCGTGGTATCAGCTACATGGAATCAGAACAATGGTATCATCGTATACCTCCGTGACAGACTCATGCTAATGGTAGCTGGGATGTCCAAGAACTTGTTAAACCCGCATGAGTCTTGGGATACCAAGATACGAAGCAGAAATCTTTTGATAATTTTCAAGATGACACAACGTAAACTTCCACTTGTTAAACCAGACTTGTATAAGTGACACTGACATTCCAAACCATACCACGGGTGGGGTTCGAACCCGCGGTCAGAGAGTCTCAAAACTCCAGACCGTCGCTGACATTATTGGTGTGACCGCAGAAGAACCTTCGGATTAATGCAAATTGAAGAGCAATTGTACCTTTTATATATGCTGTAGAGTCCAGTAAGATCATAGTAAACAGGTGATATCACAATATACTGAACAACCATCTATGAAAAAACTGAAAATTAGAGCACTTTCGTGACTTCTCACATTATCAAGGAACTGTGACAATGTGAGAAATCACGAAACCGCTGGGAATTCCATTATTTTTTCACAGTGGTTGTTCTGCATTCTGTAGAGTATATACCTCTCTTTGTGTATATCTATAAGATATATACAGAGCGCCATGACTCAGTAGACTTACTTCAGTGCTCCTTGTTACAAAAGGATTAATTAGAGTCTCGCTAAGTATATCAAAGAAGCGAGAGGAGAAAATCTGAGAAGTTTAGGTTAAACTTTTCATATATATATATATTATATATATATATATATATATATATATATATATATATATATATATATATATATATATATATATATATATATATATATATATATATATATATATATATATATATATATATATATATAGCCTGTGAAATTTTTCCTCTTGTAACAATGAGTTGAATTATTGACAACTCTATGTTTAGTATAAATATTTCTTTTACTAGGTTTTGTTAAATTACAATCAGGAGATAATAATCGGACAATAAATTAAATTTCTTTAATGTTAAATAGTTTTAACAAATATTCTCTTTACTGAAGATTGATTCTTCAGAATAACAATGGCCGTAAATCTCGAGATATAATTAATCTTATTTACAATAATCACTGGAATCAAGTGGGATATTAATCTAGATAATAGAAACAAACGAACGACCAACAAAAACACCGCTGAGACATTCAATATGATACTAATAAGAGTACTGAAACTCCCGTCTTTCAATAAAGACTACTGTAACACTTAGAAAACTCTCAGAACAGCGAAGACTGTACTACAA
The DNA here is from genome assembly GCA_009830355.1 of Cherax destructor. NCBI lineage: Eukaryota > Metazoa > Arthropoda > Malacostraca > Decapoda > Parastacidae > Cherax > Cherax destructor. Next base: position 40,285 of record WNWK01001138.1, on the reverse strand, counting down.
TGAAACCTAGAGTAGCGAAAACAAACAAAAGAACCGTGAGTAAGCCAAGATGAGAGTCTATACAGAGCTCAAGGAAGAGGAGACTATCCAAGGCTAGAGTTGGGCTGGAACTCCTTCGGACAACGCCTCCTCACCAGATGTCACCTCTGTACATGAACTCTACCTGAGAAACGATAGACTCATAGACACATAGCTAAAATTATAGGGACAGATAATACTATAAAGCACAATAGCATTATTTTAGCTATTAATAATGATATCGGAAATATAGTATTAAGTGAATAGGAAATAATATACATATATCAGACATATCCCTTGTCTTCTGGACAGGGACACAACACTGCTCTGTCTTCTGTGTTCGTGGCTTCGTATGTCACCATGGCGTGCTTCTCTCACGTACACAACAACACATGCGTAAACATATACGAAAAAAAAAATTAGTGAGAACAAAAACATAGTAAAAGTAAAACTAATAATAGTTGATAAATTGCTTCAAAATGAAATTTTGAGTCCATAAACCTGTAGAGGCGAACGCAACATTATGACTTAGAACTAAAATTAAAAATAAATAAAACGACTTTTCAAGTGCTATAATTATTCAAGAACATGAATTACGAGGTAAATTATCGTTAAGATGAAATATTTTAGCCATCCCTCACTCAGCATCATCTGAAGAGGCTTCAAGAGTATGCAAATTTCCTCTTAACAGAAGGAGTCCCCTATTCTTTCTTCAAATATTTCACGATAAAGTCCACAAAATGTCTTCTCCAGGAGGACAATTTTTATTTTTCGTATTTACAGTCATGTCTTATATCTGCAGATTTACTCGCTGTGACTTCAGACTTCAGCGACTTCGTAAATGGTTCAGTGAGCGAAGAGAAGTATTGGGTTAGGTGAGGAGGGAGATCTTTCAATGTGGTGGAGTCTACGACCATAACCAGAGGAAATTCTATGACAGGCGTCTGAGACACTCATGAAGGATCTTCACTAAGAGGATTGAATAAGAGGATCTTGTTCACTAAGAGGATTGAATAAGTGGATCTTGTTCACTAAGAGGATTGAATAAGAGGATCTTGTTCACTAAGAGGATTGAATAAGTGGATCTTGTTCACTAAGAGGATTGAATAAGAGGATCTTGTTCACTAAGAGGATTGAATAAGAGGATCTTGTTCACTAAGAGGATTGAATAAGAGGATCTTGTTCACTAAGAGGATTGAATAAGAGGATCTTGTTCACTAAGAGGATTGAATAAGAGGATCTTGTTCACTAAGAGGATTGAATAAGAGGATCTTGTTCACTAAGAGGATTGAGTAAGTTGATATCAGTATTCATATTATTATTATTATTATTATTATTATTATTATTATTATTATTATTATTATTATTATTATTATTATTATTATTATTATTATTATTATTATTATTATTATTATTTTTTATTGTAGCAGTAGTATCATGTGGCAGCGTTGATACAAGGAAGGGAAGGGTAGCTCCAATTCCTCGGATCGAGGTGGCATTTAGGCTGGGACTCCACACACACACACACACACACACACACACACACACACACACACACACACACACACACACACACACACACACAATTCGATCATACACTTAGCTTTAAATAGGTACTTAAGGACCTATTTAACTACTGTGGGTCACTTCCTAGATAATAAGACCTACGTAACCTCAGCAGAAAGCGCTGCCACAGTGCCTGGCTTCCCTGGGATATCCTGGTTCAATAATCCCCCTGGGTTAATAATGCCCCCATGAATTATTTGCCAGAAGATTGTCATCGTCTTGTTCCAGAACTAAAGTACCGACCAACAGCTTTCCATTCTGAGTTATTACCTTCATCACGACAACACTGGTGGGTTATGCTGTGTCGATCAGTGATCAGCTCAGCCGTCGACAGCACTCGTCGACAGCACTCGTCGACAGCACTCGTCGACAGCACTCGTCGACATAGGCTGGACGATGGTACATCAACCGGCAATCATGATACGGAATAAAGAAGAAAAGTGTTTACAATGGTTTTCCTCCCGTAAGAGGATGATTGACCCTGAAGGATGACGCCCTAAATCATGATAGAGGATGATATAGATACATAGAAGGATATGTAGGTTATATAGAATATGTAGATGTGTGTTTGTGTATACAGATTTAGAATCTAAAAGTTCACAAACATTTTTTTTTCGTTCTTTACATGAATATCTAAATTTTAAATTATGAGAAGAATAACATGGAGGTAGAGGTTCCTGACACCTCCTGACATCTTTCTGACGCCTCCTGACACCTCCCTGACGCTCTCCTTACACGTTCCTGACACCTGCTGATGCCTTACTGATATGGGGATTGTGTTATCCCCCTTATTCGAAATGCATAGAATTCTCTGGGCTAGGCTCGACATGCCGTCAGAGTCAATTCTCAGACTGGAAGAGCCAACCTCCCATTAACATTCATGAGGTCATTTCACGTGACGTTGAAGCCGAGGTCAGCAGGTCAGCAGAGGTGAAGTAATGAGGCTGGAAATGACAGACTGATACATTCTGACGCAGCAATATAGATAACAACACAATACACTGCCAACACAATACCATTTAGCCAAACTTAACTGTTGCGACACCAAAAGTATTTGAAGAATGAAAGACACACAGTACCGTGGCTGGAACAATACTTCTGGAACAATACTGTAGTTGCCACAGTACCGTGGCTGGAACAATACTGTAGCTGCCACAGTACCGTGGCTGGAACAATACTGCAGCTGCCACAGTACCGTGGCTGGAACAATACTGCAGCTGCCACAGTACCGTGGCTGGAACAATACTGTAGCTGCCACAGTACCGTGGCTGGAACAATACTGTAGCTGCCACAGTACCGTGGCTGGAACAATACTGCAGCTGCCACAGTACCGTGGCTGGAACAATACTGCAGCTGCCACAGTACCGTGGCTGGAACAATACTGTAGCTGCCACAGTACCGTGGCTGGAACAATACTGTAGCTGCCACAGTACCGTGGCTGGAACAATACTGTAGCTGCCACAGTACCGTGGCTGGAACAATACTGCAGTTGCCACAGTACCGTGGCTGGAACAATACTGCAGCTGCCACAGTACCGTGGCTGGAACAATACTGCAGCTGCCACAGTACCGTGGCTGGAACAATACTGCAGCTGCCACAGTACCGTGGCTGGAACAATACTGTAGCTGCCACAGTACCGTGGCTGGAACAATACTGTAGCTGCCACAGTACCGTGGCTGGAACAATACTGCAGCTGCCACAGTACCGTGGCTGGAACAATACTGCAGCTGCCACAGTACCGTGGCTGGAACAATACTGTAGCTGCCACAGTACCGTGGCTGGAACAATACTGTAGCTGCCACAGTACCGTGGCTGGAACAATACTGCAGCTGCCACAGTACCGTGGCTGGAACAATACTGCAGCTGCCACAGTACCGTGGCTGGAACAATACTGCAGCTGCCACAGTACCGTGGCTGGAACAATACTGCAGCTGCCACAGTACCGTGGCTGGAACAATACTGCAGCTGCCACAGTACCGTGGCTGGAACAATACTGTAGCTGCCACAGTACCGTGGCTGGAACAATACTGCAGCTGCCACAGTACCGTGGCTGGAACAATACTGCAGCTGCCACAGTACCGTGGCTGGAACAATACTGCAGCTGCCACAGTACCGTGGCTGGAACAATACTGTAGCTGCCACAGTACCGTGGCTGGAACAATACTGCAGCTGCCACAGTACCGTGGCTGGAACAATACTGCAGCTGCCACAGTACCGTGGCTGGAACAATACTGTAGCTGCCACAGTACCGTGGCTGGAACAGAACAGAGCTGAAACAGTTCACAAATGGCTGTCGTTTCTCAGATATAAATGGCAAGGCGAAGCCATTTATAAGCCAAGAGTTCATTAAATTCTAAGACTGATGTACACAGGATCACACGAGAGGTCCGCTCGGCAGATACTTTGAGATACTTATGCAGATACTCAATAGATGTTTATTAGATATACAAGATTTATCACATCTCACGAAGGTAAATTGCCATTTTTTTTTCAAGAATGTTTCTTCATCAAACTACAACAACCACCACTACTACCACCACTACCACCACCACCACCACTACTACCACTACTACATATCCTACCAACGAACACAACTGCCTTACATTAACGCTTCTCCTCGTTATTACTAATTCTAAATCATCACGTGTAACAAATGATATAAACAACGCAAAAACAAACAAACAAGAGACCTGGACACAAGAGTGTGTTGCCCACAGTAATGAATATGGACATACATGTGCAATACGCTTTTCCTGTGCTACGTTTCGCTCTGTGCACACGTTTTGTAGATGCAGGTGAAGAGTCAATCAACGCAAGGAGCACAGGCTCGATCCTCCATCACATACCTACAAGCTTACTAGCTGTGATTCAGCATACGCTTATATTTCGCCTCTGTGTAGAGACTAAGATTATCAGTGTTAAAGCTTGTCACATTGAAAGCTTCTTCTGCGACGTGTGTTTTTATTTCCACATGAAAATGCAAATCTAGACGTCAGGAAGGTGAGGTGGTGGTGGTGGGTTGTCGAGCCTCTCTGTCTCTGTCTCCCTGTCTCCCTGTCTCCCTGTCTCTCTGTCTCTCTGTCTCCCTGTCTCCCTGTCTCCCTGTCTCTCTGTGTCTCTACCTCTCAACAATATTCCCTCACACATTCCGTCTGGTCTCTCTCTCCAGCCCAGATAATTTCGTTGCTGCTTCTACCAGAACTGGTGGGATATTATATCACAGGTGATTAAGCACCAGCTCCTCTATACATTGCAGCTGGCTCCTTACCTGAGTTGACAGATAATTGAGCTGACTAGATAAGGAAGTTGGCCGGATTATAGAGCTGGCAGGATACTGAAACTGGCAGGATAATACAGCTGGCTTATAATCCCTGTTATCCCTCACCGTAGCCTGCTGATAATCGCAACATCAACAGCCACAACGTGAAGGATCACAAGAAAGATGTATCGTGTTTTGTGTTTGGTATACACACACACACACACACACACACACACGAGTCTCAGCTACTGCAGGATTTCTCCTTCTTCTTCTTCTTCCTCTTCTGTTCTTCTTCCTTAACTCGTCTACGTGGAAAGTGTGGAACCAACACCTTGAACACTATCAAGGCAAAGACCCGCGTCAGGACACACTTGTCCTGCTTCCTGACGAACCTAACCTAACCTAACTCTCAAGATGCAGTGTACAGCCACACCATGGGAAGACATGGTATTGCACTCAGACACGATGGAAACAGAGTATCTTTTAGTGTCAGTAAAGGTTCTCGTTACTCTCCTTGCAAGGCTACGCTCGTTAATAACCATGTCAAACAATCTATCAACGAATCAAGTCAATCCCATAACCTCATTCTCTCCTGTAACACTTTCTTCCCAGTCAGAGGACTTTACTCCTTTCCATGGCATTTATTCCCTGTCATAGGACTTTATTCCCTCCCATAGCCTTTTATTCCCTTTCATGGAAATTTATTCTTTTACATAAAGCTATGTTTACTCTAGTGAATAGAAAATTATTCAAAATGTTTTGCATTAACCATTTCCTTTCTTTTTCTCCCTATTTGATGATGTGCTACCTGTGCTACCTGTGTTACCTGTGCTACCTGTGTTACCTGTGCACAGGTGAACTGAACGAGAGGTTCGTGCTACTGGAGAAGCAAGTGTCTGAACAGTTCACCGTGCTCAAGACTATGGCTCTGAACATCGAGGAACAACTTCGAGTACAAGACAAACTGATCAAGGGTCACCAGGACGCCCTTCACCAGGTCATGAGGGTGGTCAGGTCAGTAAGGGAGAGAGGGAGGAGCAAACATGGGAGTACATGGGGGAGGGAAAGAGGACTGGCACTGTCCATGCTGAGGCTGTGATGAGAAGATCTGCAGTGTCCACTCCTGGCTAGACTATCGTGTACTGGCTAGGTGTCTGAGGCAAGGATAGTCGATCAGAAGGGAGGAATAGGGGACGTAAAAGGTCTGAAAGGTAGAGATATAAGGTGAAAGGGGTGGTGAGAGAGAGAGAGAAGCTTTTGTTAGTAAAGAACTAGTGTTTTAAACAAAAGAGACTAGATCCTCCAACCTCCACTTATTGAGGAATATAGAGATAGACAGTATAATAACCTATGTGACATGTCAAGATATATTATTAATGAAAATAAGATACCAGATATATAAAGCTAATTTCCTAAATTTGTTTGTAACAGATAAATGAACTGTTGATATAAATTCAGATGTGTACTCCTGTTAACCCTTTCGCGGCCTAGTTCCTAGGCCTATTGTGTATTCATATGATCTTGCACTACCATCCACGGGATGGATCTGGAGTGCACGATAAACTAGCCACTTCGGTGGCTAGTTTATTGTGCCAAAGAAGACCGGAAGGAAAGAGAAGAAAAGCCTTTTATTGATCGGAATTTTGTTTCCATCTTTATTGTTACGTAACTATTCAATAAAAGTATATTAAGGAGGATAATGACACACCTCTCACTATAATGACACACCTCTCACTATAATGACACACCTCTCACTATAATGACACACCTCTCACTATAATGACACACCTCTCACTATAATGACACACCTCTCACTATAATGACACACCTCTCACTATAATGACACACCTCTCACTATAATGACACACCTCTCTCACTATAATGACACACCTCTCACTATAATGACACACCTCTCTCACTATAATGACACACCTCTCACTATAATGACACACCTCTCACTACAATGACACACCTCTCACTATAATGACACACCTCTCACTATAATGACACACCTCTCTCACTATAATGACACACCTCTCTCACTATAATGACACACCTCTCTCACTATAATGACACACCTCTCACTATAATGACACACCTCTCACTATAATGACACACCTCTCACTATAATGACACACCTCTCACTATAATGACACACCTCTCACTATAATGACACACCTCTCACTATAATGACACACCTCTCACTATAATGACACACCTCTCTCACTATAATGACACACCTCTCTCACTATAATGACACACCTCTCACTATAATGACACACCTCTCACTATAATGACACACCTCTCACTATAATGACACACCTCTCACTATAATGACACACCTCTCACTATAATGACACACCTCTCACTATAATGACACACCTCTTACTACTAATGACACACCTCTTCACTACAATGACACACCTCTCTCACTATAATGACACACCTCTCTCACTATAATGACACACCTCTCACTATAATGACACACCTCTCTACTACAATGACACACCTCTCTCACTATAATGACACACCTCTCTCATTATAATGACACACCTCTCTCACTATAATGACACACCTCTCTCACTATAATGACACACCTCTCTCACTATAATGACACACCTCTCTCACTATAATGACACACCTCTCTCACTATAATGACACACCTCTCTCACTATAATGACACACCTCTCTCACTATAATGACACACCTCTCTCACTATAATGACACACCTCTCTCACTATAATGACACACCTCTCTCACTATAATGACACACCTCTCACTATAATGACACACCTCTCACTATAATGACACACCTCTCACTACAATGACACACCTCTCACTATAATGACACACCTCTCACTATAATGACACACCTCTCTCACTATAATGACACACCTCTCTCACTATAATGACACACCTCTCACTATAATGACACTCTACTATCCTCTCACTATAATGACACACCTCTCACTATAATGACACACCTCTCACTATAATGACACACCTCTCACTATAATGACACACCTCTCAATATAATGACACACCTCTCTCACTATAATGACACACCTCTCTCACTATAATGACACACCTCTCTCACTATAATGACACACCTCTCACTATAATGACACACCTCTCACTATAATGACACACCTCTCACTATAATGACACACCTCTCACTATAATGACACACCTCTCACTATAATGACACACCTCTCACTATAATGACACACCTCTTACTACAATGACACACCTCTCTCACTACAATGACACACCTCTCTCACTATAAGGACACACCTCTCTCACTATAATGACACACCTCTTACTACAATGACACACCTCTCTCACTATAATGACACACCTCTCTCATTATAATGACACACCTCTCTCACTATAATGACACACCTCTCTCACTATAATGACACACCTCTCTCACTATAATGACACACCTCTCTCACTATAATGACACACCTCTCTCACTATAATGACACACCTCTCTCACTATAATGACACACCTCTCTCACTATAATGACACACCTCTCTCACTATAATGACACACCTCTCTCACTATAATGACACACCTCTTACTACAATGACACACCTCTCTCACTATAATGACACACCTCTCTCATTATAATGACACACCTCTCTCACTATAATGACACACCTCTCTCACTATAATGACACACCTCTTACTACAATGACACACCTCTCTCACTATAATGACACACATCTCACTACAATGACACACCTCTCTCACTATAATGACACACCTCTCACTACAATGACACACCTCTCTCACTATAATGACACACCTCTCACTACAATGACACACCTCTCTCACTATAATGACACACCTCTCACTACAATGACATACCTCTCTCACTATAATGACACACCTCTCTCACTATAATGACGGACCTCTCTCACTATAATGACAGACCTCTCTCACTATAATGAAAGATTTCTCTCATTGTAATGAAAGATCTCTCTCATTGCAATGAAAGATCTCTCTCTTTGTAATGAAATATCTCTCTCACTATAATGACAGCCCTCTCTCACTATAATGACAGCCCTCTCTCACTGTAATGAAAGATCTCTCTCACTATAATGATAGACCTCTCTCACTATAAAGACACACCTCTCTCACTATAATGAAAGGTCTCTCTCATTGTAATGAAAGATCTCTCTCACTATAATGATAAACCTCTCACTATAATGACAGACCTCTCTCATAATGACACACCTCTCTCACTATAATGACAGACCTCTCTCACTACAATGACAGACCTCTCTCATTATAATGACAGACCTCTCTCATTATAATGACAGACCTCTCTCATTATAATGACAGACCTCTCTCATTATAATGACAGACCTCTCTCACTATAATGACAGACCTCTCTCATTATAATGACAGACCTCTCTCATTATAATGACAGACCTCTCTCACTACAAGGACAGACCTCTCTCATTATAATGACAGACCTCTCTCATTTTAATGACAGACCTCTCTCACTACAATGACAGACCTCTCTCATTATAATGACAGACCTCTGTCATTATAATGACAGACCTCTCTCATTATAATGACAGACCTCTCTCACTATAATGACAGACCTCTCTCACTATAATGACAGTTCAACCTTACCTTCAGGAGTTAAACGACATGAATATTCTCTATAATGCACTTTATAATTACGGAGAAGGGACGCCCAAACTTATGGGGACGCCTACACTCATGAGGGACGCCCATACTCATGGGACGCCCACACTCATGGGGGAAGCACACTCATGGAGGATGCCCACACTCATGGGAAGCCCACACACACATGGGACGCCCACACTCATGGAACGCCCACACTCATGGGACGCCCACACTCATGGGACGCCCACAATCAGCTCATGGGGGACGCTCCTCAGATGAGTCACCAGTGTCACCCACCAGCCTAGACCTAACTCACCCATCACACACAGTGGGCGCAGAGCCCTAGGCCTCCGAAAAAAAGATTAAACCTAACCCAAAAAAAGACTCTTACATAAGTCATTACTGAAAAAAGGAGGAAATCAGAACTCATGTTTTAACTAAACCACTGTATAAAACCTGTTATTATTGGTGTTATTATTGGTGTTATTATTATTATTATTATTATTATTATTATTATTATTATTATTATTATTATTATTATTATTATTAAAGATATTTACATACAAATAATAAGTTAGATAATGAGAAAGTGGGTGAGATGTTATCAACAAATTTTGTTGAAAATAAGAAAAAGTTTTGGAGTGAGATTAATAAGTTGAGGAAGCCTAGAGAACAAATGGATTTGACAGTTAAAAATAGGAGAGGAGAGTTATTAAATGGAGAGTTAGAGGTATCGGGAAGATGGAGAGAATATTTTGAGGATTTGTTAAATGTTGATGAAGACAGGGAAGCTGTGATTTCGTGTGTAGGGCAAGGAGGAATAACATCTTGTAGGAGTGTGGAAGAGCCAGTTGTGGGTGTAGGGGAAGTTCGTGAGGCAGTGGGTAGAATGAAAGGGGGTAAGGCAGCTGGGATTGATGGGATAAAGATAGAAATGTTAAAAGCAAATGGGGATATAGTTTTGGAGTGGTTGGTGCTATTATTTAATAAATGTATGGAAGAGGGTAAGGTACCTAGGGATTGGTAGAGAGCGTATATATTTTTTTTTTTTTTTGCATAAAGGCAAAGGGGACAAAAGAGAGTGCAAAAATTATAGGGGAATAAGTGTGTTGAGTGTACCTGGTAAAGTGTATGGTAGAGTTATTATTGGAAGAATTAAGAGTAAGATGGAGAGCAGGATAACAGATGAACAAGGAGGCTTTAGGAAAGGTAGAGGGTGTGTAGACCAAGTGTTTACAGTGAAACATATAGGTGAACAGTATTTGGATAAGGGTAAAGAGGTTTTTGTGGCATTTATGGATTTGGAAAAGGCATATAATAGGGTGGATAGGGGGGCAACGTGGCAGATGTATGGAATAGGAGGTAGGTTACTGAAAGCAGTGAAGAGCTTTTATGAGGATAGTGAGGCTCAGGTTAGAGTGTGTAGGAGAGAGTGAGACTATTTCTCGGTAAAAGTAGGCCTTAGACAGGGATGTGTGATGTCACCATGGTTGTTCAATATATTTATAGATGGGGTTGTAAGAGAAGTGAATGTGAGGGTCTTGGCAAGAGGTGTGGGGTTAAAAGATAAAGAATCAAATACAAAGTGGGAGTTGTCACAGTTGCTTTTTGCTGATGACACTGTGCTTTTGGTAGATTCTGAAGAGAAGTTGCAGAGGTTGGTGGATGAATTTGGTAGGGTGTGTAAAAGAAGAAAATTGAAAGTGAATATAGGAAAGAGTAAGGTGATGAGGATTACAAAAAGATTAGGTGACAAAAGATTGGATATTAGATTGGAGGGAGAGAGTATGGAGGAGGTGAATGTATTCAGATATTTGGGAGTGGACATGTCAGCAGATGGGTCTATGAAGGATGAGGTGAATCATAGAATTGATGAGGGGAAAAGGGTGAGTAGAGCACTTCAGAGTCTGTGGAGACAAAGAACTTTGTCCATGGAAGTAAAGAGGGGAATGTATGAGAGTATAGTTATACCAACACTCTTATATGGGTGTGAAGCATGGGTGATGAATGTTGCAACGAGGAGAAGGCTGGAGGTAGTGGAGATGTCATGTCTGAGGTCAATGTGTGGTGTGAATATAATGCAGAGAATTCGGAGTTTGGAAATTAGGAGGAGGTGCGGGATTACCAAAAGTATTATCCAGAGAGCTGAGGAGGGGTTGTTGAGGTGGTTTGGACATGTAGAGAGAATGGAACGAGACAGAATGACTTCGAGAGTGTATAAATCTGTAGTGGAGGGAAGGTGGGGTAGGGTTCGGCCTATGAAAGGTTGGAGGGAGGGGGTAAAAGAGGTTTTGTGTGCGAGGGGCTTGGACTTCCAGCAAGCATGTGTGAGCGTATTTGATAGGAGTGAATGGAGACAAATGTTTTTTAATACTTGACGTGCTGTTGGAGTGTGAGCAAAGTAACATTTATGAAGGGATTCAGGGAAACCGGCAGGCCGGACTTGAGTCCTGGAGATGGGAAGTACAGTGCCGGCACTCTGAAGGAGGGGTGTTAATGTTGCAGTTTTATAACTGTAGTGTAAGCACGCCTCTGGCAAGACAGTGATGGAGTGAATGATGAAAGTTTTTTTTTTCGGGCCACCCTGCCTTGGTGGCCACCCTGCCTTGGTGGCCACCCTGCCTTGGTGGGAATCGGCCGATGTGTTAATAAAAAAAATGATAAGATCTGACGGCGTGTTCTCCCCCTTCCAGCAGGAGTGGAGCAGCAGCAGGAGTAGCAGCAGGAGCAGCAGCAGGAGTAGCAGCAGGAGCAGACTACACCTATCAACCTGAAGAAGGCCACGAGGAAGGCTACGAAGCTGCAGATTACAGCTTGCAGGAGGAGGTGGGTCTGTGAGGTCTGTTGTAGTTGTCTGTGAGGTCTGTTGTAGTGGTCTGTGAGGTCTGTTGTAGTGGTCTGTGAGGTCTGTTGTAGTGGTCTCTGAGGTCTGTTAGTGGTCTGTGGTAACTTTATGGTGTTTAGTCCCTTTGCCTTGATAAAGGGTGTTTAATCCCTAATCCGAGGGGACTGAACACCTTCTATCTAGACTAAACAAAAGGAGAATAGCTCCATTTCCTTGGATCGAGAGCCCTCACCGGCAGTATCAAGGCACGCTCCCCCCCCCGCCCCCTCCCTCCCTAACCTACTCAAGAGGCGGAGAAGAGAATAGGAAATTGCAAAGTTCTGACTGGCTAAGTCGAGCCTCTTGGAGCATGATCCTGACAGCCAATCAGAAGTGGACTTTTTTTTATCGGAGAGAGAGAGAGACTGACTCTTTCTTTTACTGGACAAGAATATGTCCTCGCAACAGTGAGGGCAACTCACAGGCTGCACAACAGAGGTTTAGAAAGACGACGTTTCGCTCCCTGCAATGTTTTATCGAGTTATGACTTGATCAAAACGGTAGATAGATCCTTAGCTTCAAATTACAGACCAGTCAGGTAAAGTTGATGGACTCAGTAATTTCTGACGTAATGCCAAGTCGCCCTGAAAGATATAATTTAATCAATAAATCTCGGCATGTTTTTTTTTTTCCTGTGTGGGATATTTCTGAGAACTATTGAGATATAAGAGTTAATATTACAAGTGAATCCACTCTATCTCCAGCGAGGGTCGGCGTTCCCTCGATATTCTGAACACGAGAATGGAGGAACACTACAGCAGACCTACTTGCCCAAACTAGGCAGGTCTTTCTCTAAACCAGCCATGCCCAAACATCCACTTGACCAGCCTTTACCCAAAGCTTCCCAAGAGTTAACTTCAATACCTTAACTATTAACCAAAGCCAACATCCCTTCTCACTCTACTGGTGATGTAAGACTCCGTAGCCTCTCTTCTCAACCCAGCTTTATATGGATGTCATCTCACCCTCCAAAATTCCCCATCCTCCCCACTAAACCATCCTTCCCCAACGGGAGCATCCTGCTCTCCCTAAAGGGATCACTTGGTCCCTCAAAACTCTTCTGCTTCCCCACTAAATCCTTCCCGTTCCTACAGGAGGAAGTCTCGCCCCGTCAAACGGAGATTTACCGCTTCAACTCGACGATGCACCAGGAGGAAGGTCGGCGGGTGTTCACGTACTACTGGAGGGTGGCAGACGTGAACTACAAGATGAACAACTGGGGCAGACAGCGCTCACTGAGGTCACAGAGCTTCTACGTCTTCCAGGGAGGCTACAGAATGTACATCAGAATCTATCCCAACCACAATGGAGAGAATATTTATGTTCACGTGGGACTTACTGAGGGTAAGATAGATAGATTGATAGAGAGAGAGAGAGAGCAGGTGCTAGAAAAAGACATTCCACTGGTACAGGTGGGGTGGACTGGTTTGAAAGTCTTCTTCTTAGCCAAACTGCAACTCTATCCCACTAAACTGTCCTCGCCTGCCTGTGCTTATCTGTACTCCTACAAGTCCTAACCTAAATGTACTCGAAAAGCTGTACTCATCTGTACTTCTCTGTGTAACCACCTGTCTCTCAAAACAGTATAATATCGATAGCCATTCCTCGAATATCACATCCACCATCATCTGCCACCAGACTGATAAACCCTCCCGGGTATTCTAGCCCACTCTTTACTTTCCTCATGGCCAAACAGTAACAATAGTCCCACTTTCGCTCTTTGCTTTAATATTTTTTCCTACTATAAAACCATTTGTGTATGTAATTTACGCATTCCTTATTCTCTGCTTAACACTCTTGCCCCATATTACTCGCCGGTATGACCTCCAGCCTCCAGCCTCCAGCCTCCAGCCTCCAGCCTCCAGCCTCCAGCCTCCAGCCTCCAGCCTAAAGCCTCCAGCCTAAAGCCTCCAGCCTAAAGCCTCCAGCCTCCTCGTTGTGACAATCATACCTCTCCCTCGCGCAAAACATTTTGTCAACACACTACTCTGCTTCAGGAGACGAGACTATTGACGACGTTTCGCTCGTCCCTGGACCATTGTCAAGTCCCAAGTGAGGGGTTCCTCGTTGAAATCTTCCAGCCACTGTATTGCGGCTCAATAGTCTTCACTCTGCTCTAATATGCTGGATGGGAAGCTCTACACTGGGTGGAACACGACTTGATAAAGCTCTACACAGAGTGAAACATAACTTGATAAAGCTCTTCACAGAGTGAAACATGACTTGATAAAGCTCTACACAGAGTGAAACATGACTTGATAAAGCTCTACACAGAGTGAAACATAACTTGATAAAGCTCTTCACAGAGTGAAACATGACTTGATAAAGCTCTACACAGAGTGAAACATGACTTGATAAAGCTCTACACAGAGTGAAACATTCATTGACAACTGGGACCTCTTCTATGGCAGAAATGACATGTATGCCAGGGATGGGGTTCACTTATCAGGTCTGGGGTGGGGGCACTGGCAACTGCAGTGGAGGGAGCTGTTAGGGCTTTAAACTAGAAATAGTTAGTGGTATGGGTTTTGGGGGGAAAACAGAGAAGTCCCAGTGTAGTAATATTATAAGTTGTAGGAGAACTAGTAATAGGCAAAATAAGGTGGATAGTGGAAAGCTAGTGACACTAGATGACAAGGACAGTAATAGGTATAGTGGAAAAACAGAGATGAGTCAGGAAGGGTAAAGAGAAAGGAGGGTCTCTAAATATATATTACACCAATAGTCGTAGTGCTAGGAATAAGATGGACGAGTTGAGATTAGTTGCAAGTACGGGTAATATTGATGTTTTGCAATAACTGAGACATGGTTTAATATGAAAAATCGAGACTTGCCTGCCGAATGTACATTCAGGGTTTTAAATTGTTCCAAGTAGACAGAAGTATCGGGAAAGGGGTGGGGTGGCACTCTATGTCCGTGATCATTTAAATTGTTGCATAAAAACAGGTTTTATAAAGTCCTGAATTAGACACATACAGAGTCTGTCTGGATAGAATTTTCAGAGGGGGGGTGTGAAAATTGATTTTAGGCGTGATTTACCGACCTCCAAACTTAGATAGGGAACAAGGGGAGACTACTTTGGGAGGAAATTGTTAAGGCCACAAGACACGATAACGTAGTAATTCTAGGGACTTTAACTTTAGTCAGATTGATTGGAATTTCAATTTAGAATCTAACGACTTTTTAGAAGTAGTTCATGATTGCTTTTGAAGCAGTTTGTAACAGAACCTACAAGGGAAATAACCTACTTGACTTGGTTCTGGCAAGCAAGGAAACCCTTGTTAATAATTTAGAAATTACAGAGGAACTCGGCTCAAGCGACCACAAGTCAATTACCTTTAGCATTGAATGGATGTATGATAGTAGGGATAATTCAGTAATGGTCCCAGATTTTCGCTTAGCAGATTATAATGGACTTAGAGAACACTTATCAACTGTGGACTGGGGTGAAGAAGAGAGGTATCAATATGACAGTTTTCTTAACACTATACAGGCTGCCCAAAGAACATTTATCCCGTATAAAGAAATTAGATCAAGTAGAAATGACCCAAAATGGATGAATAATAGGCTCAAATATCTTTTAGGGCAGAAGAAAGGAATTTATAGGCGCATAAAAAGAGGTGAGGGTCATCTTATAAATCAGTATACTGACATTAAGAGGGACGTTAAAAGGGAATAAGAAAAGCTAAACGGGACTATGAAATTAAAGTTGCTAGGGATTCAAAAACTAACCCAAAAGTTTTTTCCAGGTTTATAGAACAAAAGTTAGGGATAAGATAGGTCCCCTTAAAAATAACTTTGGGCATCTTACTGACAAGGAGAATGATATGTGCTCTATTTTTAATATTATTTTCTCTCGGTTTTCACACAGGAAGACATTAATAATATCCCAGTAATTAATTTTTACAGAGGCCCAGAAGAAGATAAATTATGTAATATCACAGTCACTAGCGAAATGATTATGAAACAGCTGGACCGACTGAAACAAAATAAATCGCCGGGTCCTGATGAGCTTTTGCAAGGGTTCTTAAGGAATGCAAATGGAACTCTGTGAACCAATATCTAACATTTTTAATTTATCTCTTCAAACAGGTGTAGTGTCTGATATGTGGAAGATAGCTAATGTAATTCCTATTTTTAAAGCAGGGGACAAGTCACTACCGTCAAACTACCGCCCAATAAGCCTGACCTCAATTGTAGGCAAATTACTAGAGTCAATTATAGCTGATATTATTAGAAGCCATCTAGATAACCATAATTTGATTAATGATACCCAGCATGGATTCACGAGGGCCGTTCCTGCCTATCAAATTTATTAACCTTCTTCAGTAAAGCTTTTGAGGCTGTTGATCAAGATAAAGAATTCGATATTGTATATTTAGACTTTAGTAAGGCTTTTGATAGAGTACCGCACCAGAGACTGTTAAAGAAAGTGGCAGCTCATGGCATTGGGGGAAAAGTGCTGTCATGGATCGAGTCATGGCTCACCAATAGGAAGCAGAGAGTGTGCATAAATGGGGTTAAATCCGAATGGGGACTTGTAACAAGTGGTGTTCCACAGGGATCAGTCTTAGGCCCATTGTTATTTATAATATATATCAATGACCTTGATGAGGAATTACTAGTGATATGAGCAAATTCGCCGACGACACGAAGATAGGTAGGATAATTGATTCAAACATAGATGTCATAGAACTTCAGGAAGATTTAGACAAACTTAATTCGTGGTCAGAAAAGTGGCAGATGCAGTTCAATGTAGATAAATGCAAGGTTCTGAAGCTCGGGAGTGTCCATAACCCAAGCACTTATAAGTTAAATAACGTAGAACTTAGCCATACAGATTGCGAGAAGGACTTGGGGGTGATGGTAAGCAGCAACCTTAAACCAAGACAGCAATGCCTAAGCGTACGTAATAAGGCAAATAGATTACTGGGATTTATATCAAGAAGTGTTAGCAACAGAAGTCCAGAGGTTATATTACAGCTTTATACATCATTAGTAAGGCCTCACCTAGATTACGCAGCTCAGTTCTGGTCTCCATATTACAGAATGAACATAAATTCGTTAGAAAACATTCAGCGTAGAATGACTAAATTAATACATAGCATTAGAAATCTTCCTTACGAAGAAAGATTGAAGACCCTAAAATTACATTCACTTGTAAGACGTAGAATGAGGGGAGACATGATCGAGGTATACAAGTGGAAAATGGGTATTAACAAAGGGATATAAATAAGGTCTTGAGGATATCTCTCCAAGAGAGAACCCGCAATAATGGATTCAAGTTAGATAAGTTTAGATTTAGAAAGGATATAGGAAAGTATTGGTTTGGAAATAGGGTAGTTGATGAGTGGAACAGTCTGCCTAGTAGGGTTATTGAAGCTAGGACCTTGGGTAGTTTCAAATTTAGGTTGGATAAATTCATGAGTGAGAGGGGTTGGATTTGAGTGGGATTCGCGCATGAGTGGGTAGAATTGTCAAAGCTTATTTCTTGGGTAGCATTGAAAATTGGGTTGAGCAAATATTCTGTTAGTGGGACGGATTGTGAAGGACTTGCCTAGTATGGGCCAACAGGCCTGCTGCAGTGTTCCTCCTTTCTTATGTTCTTATGTTCTTATGTTCACAGAGTGAAACATGACTTGATAAAGCTCTTCACAGAGTGAAATATAACTTGATAAAGCTCTACACAGAGTGAAACATGACTTGATAAAGCTCTACACAGAGTGAAACATGACTTATTAAAGCTCTACACAGAGTGAAACATAACTTGATAAAGCTCTACACAGAGTGAAACATAACTTGATAAAGCTCTTCACAGAGTGAAAAATGACTTGATAAAGCTCTTCACAGAGTGAAATATAACTTGATAAAGCTCTACACAGAGTGAAACATGACTTGATAAAGCTCTACACAGAGTGAAACATGACTTATTAAAGCTCTACACAGAGTGAAACATGACTTGATAAAGCTCTACACAGAGTGAAACATGACTTATTAAAGCTCTACACAGAGTGAAACATGACTTGATAAAGCTCTTCACAGAGTGAAACATGACTTGATAAAGCTCTTCACAGAGTGAAATATAACTTGATAAAGCTCTACACAGAGTGAAACATGACTTGATAAAGCTCTACACAGAGTGAAACATGACTTATTAAAGCTCTACACAGAGTGAAACATAACTTGATAAAGCTCTACACAGAGTGAAACATAACTTGATAAAGCTCTTCACAGAGTGAAAAATGACTTGATAAAGCTCTTCACAGAGTGAAATATAACTTGATAAAGCTCTACACAGAGTGAAACATGACTTGATAAAGCTCTACACAGAGTGAAACATGACTTATTAAAGCTCTACACAGAGTGAAACACGACTTGATAAAGCTCTACACAGAGTGAAACATGACTTATTAAAGCTCTACACACAGTGAAACATGACTTGATAAAGCTCTACACAGAGTGAAACACGACTTGATAAAGCTCTACACAGATCCTAACTTGACAAAGCTCTTCAACTTGTATCTTCTAATTTACTCTGTCAAGTTTATCTTTTTTTTCCTTCTATTGACAAACTTAATTTCTCTATCTTTGTTTGTCAAATGAGCAACTTTAGTTGCATTTTCTGCTTCAAGTGGCAAGTTTCTGTCTTCACTTGGATGCTGTCAAGTTCACGCAACTTAGTCTGGTACGTCAAGTCTCTGAGTGATGCTAAGTCTTTTGCAACTTAGGTTAACAAGTTTCCCATTCACTTTCTTTCACTGCTTTCACGTACCTTCCTTCACGTACCTTCCTTCACGTACCTTCCTTCACGTTCCTTCCTTCACGTACCTTCCTTCACGTTCCTTCACGTTCCTTCCTTCACGTTCCTTCCTTCACGTTCCTTCCTTCACGTACCTTCCTTCACGTACCTTCCTTCACGTACCTTCCTTCACGTTCCTTCATTCACGTACCTTCATTCACGTACCTTCATTCACGTTCCTTCCTTCACGTACCTTCATTCACGTACCTTCATTCACGTACATTTCTTCACGTACCTTTCTTCACGTTCCTTCACGTACCTTCCTTCATGTACTTTCCTTCACTTACCTTCATTCACGTACCTCCCTTCACGTTCCTTCCTTCGCGTACCTTCATTCACGTACCTTCCTTCACGTACCTTCATTCACGTACCTTCCTTCAAGTACCTTCCTCCGCGTACTTTCCTTCACGTACCTCCGTTCACGTACCTTCCTTCTCGCTCTGCCCCCTGGCCCTTCATTAAGCTCCACTAATTATGCTCATTAAACTCCTGTAATTAGCTAAGTGACTTCAGCCATGCAGTGTGAACGTTCAACATCTTACGTTCAACATCTTACGTTCAACATCTTACGGTGCTTCCGATCAGTAGCAAATGAACGTTCATTTGCACGGTAATTACCGGCTATTCTTACACTGATGCTCGATAATGAGCTTGTTCAACTGCAGCGAGAGCATGAACACGTTGAACAAAAGCTGCAAGATGTCATTGTACTCTGCAACATTGTACTAAGTGTGAATGGCATTGTAGGGTTATTGAAGCTAAAACCTTGGGTAGCTTCAGATTTATGTTAGATAAATACATGAGTGAGAGGAAGTGGATTTGAGTGGGACTTGTTAATAGCTTATTCCTCGGGTTAATAGCTTATTCCTCGGGTTAATAGCTTATTCCTCGGGTTAATAGCTTATTCCTCGGGTTAATAGCTTATTCCTCGGGTGATATTGATATTGGGTTTGGCAAATATTACTGCTAGTGGGTTTGGGTTTGAGAAGGACCTGCCATGTATGGGCCAGTAGGCCTGCTGCGGTGTTCCTCCATTTTTATGCTCCCTCCTTGAAGGGTGTTTTAATGGTGGTGAGGGGATCTTGATTTGAGGAATTAGAGATGATTTTCACTTTCATTTCCCATGTGCTGTAGCAGTAGTGGTAGTAATAGTGGTGGTAGTAGTAGTAGTAGTAGTGGTGATAGTAGTAGTAGCAGTGGTAGTAATAGTAGTAGAAAGTAGTATTAGTAGTACCAGTAGTAGTAGTAGCAGTAATATACTGCAGTATGGGGAATGAGATACTTGTTTAGTCAGCCAGTGGATTCTTCAGTCCAATACAGAGAAGAACGGTGGAAGATTAGGAGTAGGAGGAGGAGTTTGAGGTAATCAGTCCCTCATCCTGGAGTCGATGTGTTCAGTCCATCAATCAGTCTTGAAAAAAAATGTACTTTTCTCAAGACTGATGTACTGAGCACATCAATCCCCCCCCCCATTCTCCCTTCAATCAACGACCACTGACTTTGTTCTTCCTCGCCTCCTACAGGAGACTACGACTCTACGCTGGACTGGCCCTTCCGCCTGAAACACAGGATCAACATCCTGGATCACGGGTTCCCGGCCGAGGACCTGACCAGCCGCGTCTGGGACCCGACTGAGTTGTGTTCGGGCTGGAACTGGCGCCGACCAGGCTCCGGCGACAACTACGAGTGCGTGGGACTAGGCTTCTCCAAGGATGTGCTACGCTCGCGAAACTACGTCAAGAACGATGCTATCGTTATCAAGCTCACAGTTTTTCTCAGTCCGTAAGTACACTGGTTTTTTTAGGAGGTCAGTCTGCTATACTCTCAAGGTGTTTCTATACCTGGAGAGGATTTCGGGGTCAACGCCCCTGCGGCCCGGTCTGTGACCAGGCCTCATGGTGGATCAGGGTTCTCTGTGATAGGCACACTGTGGGAACACCCACAGTGTGGTGCTACATAACTATATGTGATAGTTACTTTGTAGATTGTAGTTATGTAGTGTGTTGCTAAACCATTCTAAACGAGAAATATATTGGGGTAACACCCACAGAGTGTAACTACCCTATTATCTATTCCAGTTGAAGTCAGGGAGCAAAAGATAACTAAGTTACCTTGTCAAACTCCACCACACAGCCTGGGTTGCCCCGTGGCCTGGTGGCTAAAGCTCTCGCATCACACGGCGAGTGTCCGGGTTAGATTCCCGACCAGGGTAGAAGCATAGGGCGTGTTTCCTTACACTGGATGTCTATGTTCACCCATCAGTAAAATGTGTACCTGGGTATTAGTCGACTGGTGTGGGTCGCATCCTGGAACAAGGACCTAATTTGCCCGAAATGCTCTACATAACAAGGGGCTTTCTATATAGTAGTATGTCATTGATGTCAGCTATGGTCTGCATACCTTGTACATGTACTTGTAGTAAATAAAGATGCTATTATTATTATTATTATTATTATTATTATTATTATTGTTGTTATTATTATTATTATTGTTATTATTATTATTATTGTTATTATTATTATTATTATTGTTATTATTATTATTATTATTATTATTATTATTATTATTATTATTATTATTATTATTATTATTATTATTATTATTATTGTTATTACTGTCAAATATTCCACTCCGAGTTCAAGAGCTACGTCACCTTCTAAAGGATTGACCCCAACACAGCTGAAGTTTGTGGGATGATGTTAGTGTTGATGGAAAGGAGAATAGGGAGGTATTTAAATGTGAAATAGAGTCTGTAGAAAAAGTCATGGAAGACAGTGTAGAAGGCAATAATAATCACGCAATGGATATAATTCATAACTGCGATACACATGACACAATCTTTATTATTATCTTGTTCTTCTTCAGAGCGTAAGAAGGAGAGACAGCAGGAGAACAAGAAGAGGAACAACGGGGAAAAATACGGGAAAGAAATGATACGAAAGGAAGTGGAAGAAACAATGTTATAAAGAGAAATAATACGGAAAGGAGGAATCAGAAAGGGGGATTAACGTCACTAATACATTTAGAGATGTTATCAAGCTTCCTATAATCCGCAGAACACGAAGAAAAAGGTGGGAACAGATTGGTATGAGGGGGAAGAAGAGAGAGAGAAGGAAAAAAAGAAGTGAAGGAGGGGGTAAAACAAAGAATAGGGAAACGGAAGAGAAGGAAGGGGAGTAGGAGGGAAAAAACTGGAGAATATAATGTGAGGGAGATGGAAAGGAAGGAATATATACACAAAGGTATGTACAGCCAGTTTTCCAAGACAGCAAGATATGAACCAAGATATGTACACACCAAAGATAGGAAAAGTACACAGCCATTGTACACCCAACAGAATAGTGTACACCCAGACAGCAAGATAGTGTACACCCAGACAGCAAGATAGTGTACACCAAGACAGTAAACAAGACCATGT
This sequence comes from Cherax destructor, assembly GCA_009830355.1. NCBI lineage: Eukaryota > Metazoa > Arthropoda > Malacostraca > Decapoda > Parastacidae > Cherax > Cherax destructor. Next base: position 17,696 of record WNWK01001138.1, on the reverse strand, counting down.
CATTGTTTACATTTCTCCCTGGTTTGCAAAGTTCAAATTTGATAATTTCATGATTGTGTCGGAGACTGTAGGTCTCCCGTAGAGCCTTTTATTGTGTGCCATATATACGTAATTATTACTGATGTTATTCTGTTATTGATATATATTGTTATTGTTCTGTGTTCATTAATATATACATGCCAATATAAAAATTACGTAACTTTGTTTATCCTTTCTTAATTTTGAGTACTAAAAAAAAAAAAATATATATATATATATATATATATATATATATATATATATATATATATATATATATATCGTCTTCAGCCTTTCTGTACAATCTCGCACGTCGTGATTATGTCTCCCCTCATCCTTATCTGGTCTATTGGCTTAACTTTTAACTTCTATTTTGTGGGCCTTTTTTGCAATGCTCATGTCCTTCACCTCCACGAAAAATCTCGTGGATTACAATAGATTTTTTTTATAAGTTTTACGTATATGGTTATGTGCGGGCTTTACACTGATGCTCTAAACTCGAGAACTCTTCTGCCACCAGTGACCGGAGTCTCCTGAATGAGAGAGGAATGATGAGGGCCAGGAAGGTTTTCAATATTAGAAATCTCTCTCTCTCTCTCTCTCTCTCTCTCTCTCTCTCTCTCTCTCTCTCTCTCTCTCTCTCTCTCTCTCTCTCTCTCTCTCTCTCTCTCTCTCCTCTCTCTCTCTCTCTCTCTCTCTCTCTCTCTCTCTCTCTCTCTCTCTCTCTCTCTCTCTCTCTCTCTCTCTCTCTCTCTCTCTCTCTCCTCTTTCTTCCACGTCAGTGCCTCCCATTCTTCTTAATATAAACGCAATAACTCAAGAGGATTAATTATTAATTTTTTCAATTCTCAAATTATATATGTTAACGCCATAGCAACACATACACCTTATTAAGGTGTCGGAACGCTTCTCTTATAGGTTCTCCAGGCGCCCATATGCTGCGGGAACTATTAGGATAATGTGCGCCTCAGCAGATGTGCTCGGAATTATACTCACCCCGAGCATATCGGAAGAGCATATCAATTAAATAACTGCTGCAGCATATGGGAGCCTGGCAAACCTAAGAGTAGCGTTCCGACACCTTAGCAAGGAATCGTTCAAGATTCAGTACACCGTGTACGTCAGGTTCATATTGGAGTATGCAGCACCAGTATGGAACCTGGTCAAACACTTCAAGAAATTAGAGAATGGGAATTGAGGAGGTTGTCCTACGAGGAGAGATTAAGGGAACTCAACCTGACAACACTGGAGGACAGGAGAGATAGGGAGGGGGGAACATAACAGCGACGTATAAAATACTGAGAGGAATTGGCAAGGTGGGTAGGGACAGGATGTTTCAGAGATGGGACACAGCAACAAGGGGTCAAAACTGGAAGTTGAAGACTCAGATGAGTCATAATGATTTTAGGAAGTATTTCTTCAGCCTTAGAGTTGTCAAGAAGTGGAACAATCTGGAGAGTGATGTAGTTGAGGCAGGATCCATACATAGCTTTAAAAAGAGGTATGATAAGTCTCTTGGAGCAGGGAGAGAGTGGACCTAGTAGCGCCCAGCGAAGAGGCAGGGCCAGAAGCTCTACCTCGACTCCTGCAACCACAAATAGGTGAGTACACAGTCACACAGACACACACACACACACACACACACACACACACACACACACACACAGATGGGACACAGCAACAAGGGGACACAGTTGGAAGTTGAAGACTCAGATGAATCACAGGGATGTTAGGAAGTATTTCTTCAGTCACAGAGTGGTCGGGAAGTGGAATAGTTTAGGAAGTGATGTAGTGGAGGCAGGTTCCATACATAGCTTTAAGAAGAGGTATGATAAAGCTCATGGCGCAGGGAGAGTGACCCAGTAGCAGCCAGTGAAGAGGCGGGGCCAGGAGCTATGAATCGACCCCTGCAACCACAACTAGGTGAGTACACACACACACATTGGAAGCTGAAAACCCAGATGAGTCATAGAGATGTTAGGAAGTATTTCTTTAGCCTTAGAGTTGTCAGGAAGTGGAATAATCTGGAGAGTGAAGTAGTGGAAGCAAGTTCCATACATAGCTTTAAGAAGAGGTATGACAAAGCTCATGGAGCAGGGAGAGAGTGACTTAGTATCGACTAGTGAAGAGGCGGGGCCAGGAGCTATGAGTCGACCCCTGCACCCACATATAGGTGAGTACACACAAGCACGTTAGGTCTGGCAGGTGTGTAGACAGTAACCAACAATTATTCTCACGTGTTTTGACAGTGATGGATGAGAACGTGTGTGAGGTGTGTCTCACTGGATGATAACGTGTGTGAGGTGTGTCTCACTGGATGATAACGTGTGTGAGGTGTGTCTCACTGGATGATAACGTGTGTGAGGTGTGTCTCACTGGATGAGAACGTGTGTGAGGTGTGTCTCACTGGATGAGAACGTGTGTGAGGTGTGTCTCACTGGATGAGAACGTGTGTGAGGTGTGTCTCACTGGATGACAACGTGTGTGAGGTGAGGTGTCTCTCACTGGATGAGAACGTGTGTGAGGTGAGGTGTGTCTCACTGGATGAGAACGTGTGTGAGGTGTGTCTCACTGGATGAGAACGTGTGTGAGGTGTGTCTCACTGGATGAGAACGTGTGTGAGGTGTGTCTCACTGGATGACAACGTGTGTGAGGTGAGGTGTCTCTCACTGGATGACAACGTGTGTGAGGTGAGGTGTGTCTCACTGGATGAGAACGTGTGTGAGGTGAGGTGTGTCTCACTCTTTCTCAAATATTGAAATGTAATTCTTACTGGGGAAAAAATCTAGAGTTTTCTGAAGGGTAGTTATTGTAGGGTGTGTGGTGACTGTGGGGACTGTGTGGTGACTTGTGACTGTATGGTGACCGTGGTGACTGTGATGACTGTGTGGTGACTGTGATGACTGTGTGGTGACTGTGGTGACTGTGTGGTGAGTGTAGTGACTGTGTGGTGACTGGTGACTTTGTGGTGACTGTGGTGTGGTGTATGTGGTGACTGTGGTGACTGTGTGGTGATTGTAGTTATGCTGGCAGATTTATGTTCTCAGATTTATGTTCTTTTTTTTATATTTCTGGCATTAAGCTGTTATTTATGTATGTACGGCTGAGCACACACACACACACACACACACACACACACACACACACACACACACACACACACACACTGAATACATAGTAGAGTTACAAGTGGAATGGGTAACAGAAGTAGGATGGGAGAAACCGAACTACAAAAGGGGGGACTACACAGGTATGAGGAACTTCCTGCAGAAGGTTCAGTGGGAAAGAGTAGGAAAATCAGTAAACGAAATAATGGACTACGTGACAAGAAAATGCAAGGAGGCAGAGGAGAGGTTTATTCTCAAGGGCATCAGAAATAATGAGAAGACCAGAACGAGCCCTTGGTTTACCCTAAGATATAGGGAGGCAAAAACTAAGTGAGAATGGAAAAAGTACAGAAGACAAAGGACCCAGGAAAATAAATAGATTAGTCGAAGAGCCAGAAACGAGTATGCACAGATAAGGAGAGAGGCCCAGCGACAGTACGAAAACGACATTGCATCGAAAGTCAAGTCTGACCCGAAGCTGTTGTATAGCCACATCAGGAGGAAAACAACAGTCAATGACCAGGTCATCAGGCTGAGGAAGGAAGGAGGGGAGCTCACAAGAAACGACCAAGAAGTATGTGAGGAGCTCAACATGAGATTTAAGGACGTATTTACAGTGGAGACAGAAAGAACTCAGGAAAGTCAAAATAGGGAGTTATACCAACAAGGGATATACCAACAAGTGTTGGATGAAATATACACAACCAAGGAGGAGGTGAAGAAGCTGCTAAGTGAACTCGATACCTTAAATGCGGTGGGACCGGACAACATTTATCTATATCTATATATATATATATATATATATATATATATATATATATATATATATATATATATATATATATATGGGACCCTCATATATATATATATATATATATATATATATATATATATATATATATATATATATATATATATATATATATATATATACTGGGGACCCTCATCCTCAGAGAAGACAATAAAAGTACCTCAGGGAAAACTCAAGGCTCCCCACGAATTGTGTCCGGCTTGATGTTTTGTCTTTGAGAAATATTCCAGTAGGATATTTCTCTTTATTTTTATTATAAATATTAGCATTAATAAATATGTATGTATAGAAATAGGAAAAGCAGAAAACTGGTTAATGATGAGAGAGGACGGAATCACAGTTAAAACACCGGCCGCTGGTTATGCTGCAGGTTGGTCAAAGCTTTTGTCAAGTGACCAACCTGACGTGAGAGTTACTGGTCACTGACACAAGCAGTAGGGTCACACACTCACTGCTGAGTAGGTTAAAGTTCACAACTTCCCTTACTAGAGGAAGTGTCTACTGGAGAAACTGGCTCTTAGCCACTCTACATTTCTTCAGAAGTCACCAGTGTCTTGGATAGCCCTTTACTAGGGTACAGTACGACCTGAGAAGATGTAAGACTCTTAACGAAATTAGAAAAAGAGTTTAAAGAGTCTTAAGTGATACGTTTCTATAGACTCTGATATGGAAAAGAGTTTAAGCAAGAATATATATATATATATATATATATATATATATATATATATATATATATATATATATATATATATATATATATATATATATATATAAAATGTGTATATCTGGAGGGGAGGCTTTCGGGGGTCAACAATTCCCCTGCGGCCCGGTCAGTAACTAGGCCTCAGTAACTAGGCCTCGCGGTCACAGATCTGCCATGATAACTGACGGTGGATAATGAGAGAGAGAGAGAGAGAGAGAGACGCAGGCGTTTGAAACATAACAGGGGGATTGATATGCTTACGCCATGATGACGCGTTAAACCCGTGTGGGTGGTTCAGCGCTTTATTATTATTATTATTTTATTATTATTATTATTATTATTATTATTATTATTATTATTATTATTATTATTATTATTATTATTATTAATTAATTTATTAATATATTTACGAAAGCGCTAAAGCAAGTACGACAATAACTAGAAATAAGATATGATGATAATAATGATAATAATGATAGCTAAGATGAAGCAAATAGGCAAAAAAAATTATTGGCAAAATTGATCCCCCAAAAAATAATAACACTGCATTTGGAATGTTTTTAATTTTTATTTTTATTCATGGTTGCGGTCTTATATATTCTTGGGCTGCTGATTGTAAATATCTAAACCATTTTGCTCTATCACGTAAGGATTTTGAATAAAATGCAAATTAATGATAATAAAAACTTTAATTTTTAATAAATTGTTACTTTATTCAAATTAGGCAAGTAATCATGGAAAAAGCACATTGTGTTAGTTTTAAGAACATATGAATTACAAATCAACATGAATCAAATCAAATGATTTTATTAAAAAATATATGGTCCTAATGGTTAGCCTACATATTGAATCAAAGGAAGGAGGACCACTTTGATTTTCGCTTGTGCTGTGCATCGAGACCATTACGTTTCAATGACCAGCAGTAATCCGCCATCATGCTGACATTACATTTGCCCTGGTATCGAGTTTCCATGGTGCAAATATCCTGATGGAGCCACCGCTCTCCTTGTTCCTCACTGTAGTCCCCACAATTGTTGGGAAAACAGTCAAGATGTGAATGCAAAAAGTGCATCTTCACACTCATTCTAGACCCAAGTTGTTGGAAACTTGAAATCAGGTCTTGGATCATTTTTCCATATTCGGGGGAGCGCCTGTTTCCCAGGAAGTTGTGAACAATCTGCTGGAATGAAAACCAGACATTCACCTCGACACCTGCTAATGCTTCATCAAAATGCTTGTCCTTCATCAATTCCCGAATCTGAGGGCCAACAAAGATTCCTGCCTTTAGCTTGTCTTCACTTATACGATGAAACTTTGACTCCAGGTACGTGAAAGCAGTTCCATTCTTGTTCAAGCCCATCACAAAAATTTTCATAAGTCCTAATTTGATGTGGAGTGGTGGCAGCAGAATTTTCTTGGGGTCAACTAGTGGCACAGTTTTCATGTTGTGATTTCCAGGTAAGAAGCTGGTTCTTGGTGGCCAGTATTTTTGTTCACAGTGATGGCTGTCTGCCCTACTATCCCAAAGACACAGAAAAAAAGGATACTTGGTGTATCCGCCTTTCTCATTTACTTATGTTATACGAAAAGAGAAAAGTAACGTTTCCGTATAACTTGACCACCTGATGTGACAGAGATGAATAAAAAACACAATGAATCCCTATTTTCCATATATATACCGAAAAAGATACCATAGAGTCAATAAAAAAATCATGCAGACCAGTGTGATTCATTGATAATGTCAGACACGAGTGGTGTAGGCTCGACCCTCCGTCGATCTGCGCGGAAAGAAGCAGAAATAAATCTCACTCTCTCCGCTCCTCAGCCTCTCGCACCTGGCTGCGTTATCTACTTATATCTCACCCTCGGGCTCCTCCGTCTGGCTAGATTGACTTCCGTTCGGCGGGGAGACGCCGCGAGAGCTTGGCGTAGCTACCAGGGTGACGCCATGATATAGCCAGGCTACGCAGCGTAAGTGTTTTAACACGGGTTTATTGATAACGCAGTATGTTATATAGACATTGAGACTGGGGTTATTAAACATTAGGGTTTGGTACAAGCATTGTGTAACTGTATATTTACACTGCGACACGATACATACACCTCAACACCATATACTCACTTCAACACCATATATACACACACCTCAACGCCATATATACACCTCAACACCATATACACACTTCAACACCATATATACACACTTCAACCTTGTACCCTTAAGAGCCATCTGGGAAATTGAAGGTGAAAAGGTTTGAGTCGAGGAAGGGAAGGTTAGCTCCAATTCCTTGGATAAAGAGCCCATCGCCAGTGTCAAGCACCCCACCACCTTCCCTTGAAGGCAAGAGAAAGGAGACGATGTCCTATCAAAGGCAGATCTCAAGGGACGCCTGACACATGTTCCTCCCCTAACACAACACAGTTTTGATGTATAAGACGCATGTGCAACATCTGGGTGTTTTTATTATGAATACGTTTCGCCAACAGGTGGGTTTTACAGTTCAGTACGGAGGTTATGTAGTGGAGACAGTGGAAGGTGAGGTAATCAATCCCTCAGCCTTTATTTGATGGTTGATGATGACTGAGGATCCGAACACCTTTTGGCAAGGCTGAGGGATCGAACACCTTTTGGCAAGGCTGAGGGATTGAACACCTTCTGTCAAGGCTGAGGGATTGAACACCTTCTGTCATGGCTGAGGGACTGATTACCTCATCTCTCTGTCTCCAGCACATTATCTCTGTAGTGAATTGTGAAAGCCACTGGTGGGCAAAACTTTCTCAAAATGAAAATATAATGGCGTTGCACATATGTCTTTTTCAACAGCTTGTCGGTAACGTCACCATTAAGTAAAGAGTCCAACACAAATTATTTGTTTACCTGGTGAATTAAAGCAGTGAGAGTGTGCAGGGTCAGGAGGAGACTGTCACGTGAGTCAAGAGTCACTCTCTGATTGAGAAAACAAGAGTACCCGTAAATATGGGTAATACGAAGCAACTTCGTTAATGCAGCGCTAAACCTCAAGAAGACCTTTACTAAGTCGGTAACTTGATCAAGACTCGACTTGATAAAGTTATGACGCTACGCTGTCTTTTATAAAAAAAAATTTCTGTTCTGAGTGTGTGACTCTCACTACGTCAGCAGTGATGGTAAACACTCACTCTTATACTCGATGCTCGTTTATTCGTCAGGGGGGAAAAATCACCCTGCATGGATCTCAGTGACTCCTTCAGAGCTTCGTAAAATTTCACTGTGACAGAGATAAGAGGCTGGAGTAGGCTGCCAGCATGTCTGCACAAGGAAGAGAACTGAAGCGGAATTTCTGAGGAATCATATGACAGCTGGCACGAGCGAGTTTAACATGTGTCATCTGATTGGTAGTAAATATAAGGTACCTTTCTTTTCCTTGGCTTGCTACCTTGTTATTCATGCGATGTGTCGCGTATCTTAGCGTAGTGGCTATCTGCCTTGCGTATAACTACGTAGTTTTTCACGTCACTTAATCTCAGAAATCGTCGATCATCGTCCCGCCTCATCGGGTTTCCGTACGTTTCAATCAACACAGTGACAAATTACAGCAGTTCGCCCACACACGCCCAACCATACACAACTTGCAACTCAGATCAACACTCAGCCAGAAGTTCCGCTCGCCCGGTGTTTGGATAATTGTGTTTGTCGAGCTGTCATGGACGAGAAGCCATTTGCAGTGTAGCAGCGGGAATGTTTGAGTCGATTCCCCTGATGCTACACTCAATTAAGTCTCGAGTTTTATAAGGGAGAAGATAGTGCCGGTCTCACCATCATTTGGTCCGCCTCACTATAAGCCACGTAACACCTTACGGAAAATGCCATTACTAGAGAAATTTCGTAATTCGTGTTGCCCACGAATCTAGATGTGACGAAGAGTCTGTATAGAATTACTAAAGCCATTTCTTTGACCTGGCTTAATGAAAGATGAAACAAAGCAGGTCAAAGTCCTGCCATTAATTACTGTCCCAGCTGGGAAGCCCAGGTACGTCACCACACCAGCTGGGAAGTCCAGGTACGTCACCACACCAGCTGGGAAGCCCAGGTACGTCACCACACCGTCCAGCCTGGTACCAGGAATACCAGTTAGACAACACTGTTGTTCTTCAAGGAGTCAAAGCTTTTGGTTTAAACAGCAACGCTCTTCTTGCCGAATAAGGCAAGCGAAAATTTGTGTATGCAATAATTTCGCAAAAATCATTCTGAACCTAACGAAAAAATATATTTCATTGTGTTTGTTAATTATTAAACTATTGTAAACTTATATAAAATATATCTAGTTGGATTAGGCTAAATTAAATTGTTATTGTTATAATAGGGTTAGGTAAGTTTCCAAAGGTTCTTTTGGTACAAATTATTAATTTTTACATTAACATATATAAAAAATATATATATCTTTAAATGTATAAGAGAAATTTTTAGAAAGGGCTTAATTTTAAATAAGTTCTTACTAATTGACCAGTTTTACCTATTCGGCACGGTAAGCAGATTGCCTGGGACTACACCTGTGCCGCCACATTGGCAGACACCTACTTGACATACTCCGTAGCTGAAGGGGGTGGAGCTGCCAGCCACAGGGAGACCCAGAATACCCGCAAATATGAAGGCCTTCCCTCTTGCTATAACTTTATCCCAATAGGGTCGGAGACCCTTGGAGCATGGGGCAAGTGTGCTCTAAAGTTCCTCAAAGAGCTGGGTAAAAAACTCATCATAGAAACCAAGGATTACAGAGCGGCCAGGTTCCTCTTTCAGAGACTCAGTGTTGCGATCCAGAGGGAAAATGCCTGCAGCATTCTGGGCACGCGGCCCACCGCCGGGGAGCTGGATGAAGTATTCGAGATGTAGCTCTGAGATGTTATCTATGTTGATCTACTCCCTACTGTATTTATGGCAGTGTATTTTATCTTTAAATAAAGTCTACATAAAATATGGAATAAAGGGAGTGGTAGAAGACAATATTCAAACAGGTCCGGGGAGAATCTTGAGTTTTCCCTGAAATAAGTTTATTATATATATATATATATATATATATATATATATATATATATATATATATATATATATAATGTATACATATGTATATACATGCTTAACAATTCGCAAACAAGCAAAATTAATTACAAACACGGCTCCGTGGTAAAGTACTGTTGACTCTGATACAGAGTTTGCAGGTTCGAGTCCTGCTGTGGACGTAGAGACACTGTTTATATATATACATACAATATTGTTATGGGAAGCGTAAAATATTTAAGGGTAATAAAGTAACCAGGTGAGTACTTGAACAATTATAACAGCCTACCATCACAAACAGTGCAGTATTTACAGTGGAACCCACAACAATACACACAAATCTGATATGTCAGAAACAGCCATAGTCGAGTCCATGACTGGCAGCGTTAACCCAGCGATATTGCTGGTAAACTTTGGGAGAGAGAGAGAGAGAGATGGGAGATAGATGGTGTTGTGTTCAGTTGATGTTGAAGTATTCTGAGGGGGAAAATGCAGAGAACAGAGAGATAGAGCGGATAAAATACCCCCAATGGACGCCTGTGTGTCCTTACCCCTCTCCATCTCTCTCTCTCTCTCTCTCTCTCTCTCTCTCTCTCTCTCTCTCTCTCTCTCTCTCTCTCTCTCTCTCTCACTGAGACGAGGGTAGAAACATTGGACGTGTTTCCTAACACCGGCTGTCCATGTTCACCCATCAATAAAATAGGTACCTGGGAGTTAGTGGACTGGTGTGGGTTGCATCCCGGGACAAAACTGACCTAATTTCCCCTAAATGTTCTACATAACAAGGGTCTTTCTATTTAGTAGTATGTCATTGATGTCAGCTATGGTCTGTATACCTTGTACATGTACTTGTAGTAAATAAATATATTATTATATATTATTATTCAAATAGTGAGTAAACTTTCCACAGACTTTACTAGCTAGACGCCAAGTGCGTGTGTGTGTACTCACCTATTTGTGGTTGCAGGGGTCGATTCATAGCTCCTGGCCCCGCCTCTTCACTGATGGCTACTGTGTGTATGTATGTATGTGTATTAACGCACATACACTGCATGTACGTACGTTGATTTACACACATACTCTCGTGGAAGGCAGGCACATTCTCTGTTTTCATTGATAGACGTTTCGCTCTATGTTTCGCTCTATGTATCGCTCTATGTTTCTCTCTATGTTTCGCTCTATGTTTCGCTCTATGGAGAGTTTTGCCATTTCACTTTTTGGTCTGCATAGTTTCGTCAAGCGCTTGACTTAATAATGCTCTACACAGGGCGAAACGTTGCCTCAGTCAGCGTTTGTATGGTATCTTTTCTTACATTTATACCTTTTGCCTCTCCTGTGTTTGGTCGTACCTGTGGTTGAAGCTCTGCTCTAATTCGCCAGCTTTTCGCCTCTCACACATTGAATAAATTTCCCCATAAAAAAGAAACTCGGGGGGGGGGGGGAAACAGTTTTAAAACAAATTTTTAGCTCATAACTCGAGGCAAAAACTTTAGCAGCAAGAGGACCACAGTCAGCCATGGTCCAGTGTACCAGTGTACCCAGGTTGGTCCACTGTACCGGCGTACAACTACGGTTAAAGTTTCTCTCTCACTTGTTCAACTTTACGAGGATAACTTGAGTAAGTTAGTTCAACTTAGTACATTATAATTTTTTTTACCGTGTGGGGCCAGGAGCTAGGGTGTTTTCTCAGGGTTAAAGAGCGAGGGGGTTCTCCCCTATCCTCTTCTCCCCTCCCTTCCCCCTCCCCCTTCTTTCGTTCATTTGAAATTTAAACGAGTAGACGGAGGATCGAGCCTTTACTGCTCCTTGAACACACACACACACACACACACACACACACAAGGTTGCTGCTTCCACAAAATTAGTTTCAACATCTCTCAACTCATTTCCAGGAGATGAGCTATTGAACATTTTCCAATTTTTTGTTTTTCTTATCCAAAGCAGAGTTTGTTTACCCAGAGCTGAGTTTGTTTACCCAGAGCTGAGTTTGTTTACCCTGAGCTGAGTTTGTTTACCCTGAGCTGAGTTTGTTTACCCAGAGCTGAGTTTGTTTACCCTGAGCTGAGTTTGTTTACCCTGAGCTGAGTTTGTTTACCCTGAGCTGAGTTTGTTTACCCAGAGCTGAGTTTGTTTACCCAGAGCTGAGTTTGTTTACCCAGAGCTGAGTTTGTTTACCCTGAGCTGAGTTTGTTTACCCAGAGCTGAGTTTGTTTACCCTGAGCTGAGTTTGTTTACCCTGAGCTGAGTTTGTTTACCCTGAGCTGAGTTTGTTTACCCAGAGCTGAGTTTGTTTACCCAGAGCTGAGTTTGTTTACCCAGAGCTGAGTTTGTTTACCCAGAGCTGAGTTTGTTTACCCAGAGCTGAGTTTGTTTACCCAGAGCTGAGTTTGTTTACCCAGAGCTGAGTTTGTTTACCCAGAGCTGAGTTTGTTTACCTAGAGCAGAGTTTGTTTACCCTGAGCTGAGTTTGTTTACCCTGAGCAGAGTTTGTTTACCCTGAGCAGAGTTTGTTTACCTAGAGCAGAGTTTGTTGACCTAGAGCAGAGTTTGTTTACCCTGAGTTGAGTTTGTTGACCCAGAGCTGAGTTTGTTTACCCTGAGCTGAGTTTGTTTACCTAGAGCAGAGTTTGTTTACCCTGAGCTGAGTTTGTTTACCCAGAGCTGAGTTTGTTTACCCAGAGCTGAGTTTGTTTACCCAGAGCTGAGTTTGTTTACCCAGAGCTGAGTTTGTTTACCTAGAGCAGAGTTTGTTTACCTAGAGCAGAGTTTGTTTACCCTGAGCAGAGTTTGTTTACCCAGAGCTGAATTTGTTTACCTAGAGCAGAGTTTGTTTACCCTGAGCAGAGTTTGTTTACCCTGAGCTGAGTTTGTTTACCCAGAGCAGAGTTTGTTTACCCAGAGCAGAGTTTGTTTACCCAGAGCTGAGTTTGTTTACCCAGAGCAGAGTTTGTTTACCTAGAGCAGAGTTTGTTTACCCAGAGCTGAGTTTGTTTACCCAGAGCAGAGTTTGTTTACCCTGAGC
>WNWK01001137.1:275000-320287 GCA_009830355.1 Cherax destructor | reverse complement strand
TGGGGCAGGTTGCAGAGTCAAAACAACAACGCTTGATTTAAAGGGCAGGTCCTGTACAGTGAGTTGTGTGTTTTTTTTGTACTGTCCCATAACATTGTTTCCTTGAGAATAAAAACGTGTTAAGCGCCCCACACGCACACACACACACACACACACACACACCCCTGTACACACTGTACACTGTACACCTGACGTCAGGCCAATACTAGAATATGCAGCACCAGTTTAAACCCACCCCTGGTAAAAGCACGAAAGAAACTAGAGAAAGTGAAAAAGGTTTCGACAAGGTTGTTCCACAACTCAGGGTCTGTCCTTGAAAAAAGGGTTTTGAGGGAAATAGGACTAACAACACGGGAGGAAAAAAGGGGTCAGGGGGAGACATGTTAACGACATAAAAAAATACTGCGGGGAAAATCAAAAAGGTAGACAGTGACAGGATGTTCCAGAGGGGGAAAACACAGAAAACAAGGGGACACAACTGGAAGCTAAAGGCTCAGATGAGTCAAAGGGATGTTAGGGCTTTTTCTTCAGCCACAGAGTATTTTGGGAAGTGGAATGGTCTAGAAAAGATATAGTGGAGGCAGGAACCATACATATTTTTAAGAAAAAGGTATGATAAAGCTCATGGAGCAGGGAGAGCAGTGACCCAGTAGCGGACGGGCCAAGAGGCGGGGCCAGGAGCTGAGTCTCAACCCCTGCAACCACAATTAGGTGGGGTACACACACACACACCCACGCCGTGGGGTTTTTTGAATGGATTTGGTAATAACACAAACGCAGTTTGGGTTTGGGATAACTTATATATTGGTGAAATAATAATGGGAGAACCCAGAGCCGCCTTCCCCCTGACATGTCTACTCTGCTATCCTGTCTTGAATTGGGGCCCCCTGTGAGCGAGGGACGCTCATGGCATTAAAAGGTTGACCTCTGACATGGTTTTTGGTCAGCAAAATTTTTGGAACGGACAGCTCACGTAAAAGGCTTGTGATTCACTAAGGGGGGAAAAGGATTACTACTCCAAATTTTAATACTGACAGTCGGCCATTTACGATGGTGTCCGACATACAGCTAATACAAACTAGAGGGGACAGGGTGTACGGTTTTGGGCTGATTCTATACAATGTCAAAATATACAACAGTTGAACATTATAACTATACATTTAAAGGGTATTACCCGGGGTGGAAATCATGTAATGGATCTTATTGTAATGCATTACAAGGTATATCACAATTCATAGGAATCAATTTTCTCAACGGTGGAATAGTAAATAAAAAAAAAAAAAAAGATCAATCGATCTGTATTCATGTGATCAACGGTTCTGGGGGAAATATATTTACAAAGAAGGGGAAGTGTTTAACAGACAAGGCAGATTCGGTGCACTCAAATCAAGATTGTACCTGTGTGCCATACATAACATGGCCGAGCTGTCAGTAGTAGTTCAGTAGTAGTAATCTTACCAACCGTTAGTGAGTCACAAGCCTTTCACGTGATCACTGTCCGTTATAGTCTTTCTGCTGACCAAGCCATGTCAGAGGTCACCCTTTGAATGCTGTGAGCGTCCCTCGCTCACTATCGTCAGTTCAAGTCAGGATATCAGAGTAGACAGGCACAGGCTCTGAGTGCCCTCTCATTATTATCACCAATATATAAGTTACCAACCAAGCTGCGTTTCTGTTTATTACCAAATCCATCGTCAAGAACCCACACGACACACACACACATACACAGGGCAAGGAGCTATGAATCGACCCCTGCAACCACAAATAGGTAAGAACACACACCTAGAACCACAAATAGGCGAGTACACACAGTACAGTAACACCAAGGCTACTATCACCATTTTAACACAAGACAGGGGCAATACATAACTGTACGCACCTGCTTTCTCACACCATGATAAATCCTCCACTCATTCATTCAGCATCACCATTACTCAAGACCTTATAATCTACTAACCCACTGTTCGGCAAGACATTCGCATGACGAAAGTGACCCTATTACCCACCGCCTCGATTATCTTCGATTTTTTTTCCTTCTCGAGTTTACCCCATTTCCTCACCTTCCTTCCCCCACCCCCTGTCTTCCCCTCATTTGGCTTCTCATTTTTATTGAGATAATGGCCATGAAAGTGCAACTATTATTGTCTGAGCAATTACATCTAGTTTACTCCTGCTTTATCACTTATAATATGTCTGCCAATATTACTCTTGATTATCAACTACCTCATGAATTCACTGGTTCTTTTTTTCTTTGGCTTAAGTTGTTAATGGTTTTCTGATTACATTTGTGTGTTTTTCTCTCTTTTTACCATGTCGTTAAAGAGCTATTTCGTTGTTTTATTTTGCTGACTTCTTCGTTAATGCAGAAGAAGCTGCAGCAACAGTACCAGCAACAACAACAGCAGCAGCAGAAACAGAAGCCGCAGCAGTTGCAACAGTACCACCCCCATCAACGTCATCAGTAAGCGTGGCACCACCGTTTACCACCGCCACCGCCACCGCCACCACCACCACCACAACTATCACAACTACCAGTTGAAGCATCATAGCAACGAGAACACCGGCAGCAGCTGCAGAAACAGCAGCAGCAGCAACAACAGCATCACCAACACAATCATCAGCGGAAGACAGCATAACAGTACCAATACCACCACCCTAACCACCACTACCAGCAGAAGCGTCAACAGCAAACGGTAGCAGCAGCAGCAATACCAACAGCACCGGTATAACATTATCAACAACAGAAACAGTAGCAGTAATATCATAAAAACTGCTACAACAGTAGCAAAATAAAGCAGGAATGATAGTAGAAGCGGTAAGAGCATCACAAGAATCGTAACAGCGGCAGCCGCTAACGATATAGCAATGGTCATTATCCAAATAATGAAACTCTCGAGTGAAGTGCTGCATCCTCCCACAGGAATGAAGTGCTGCATCCTCCCACAGGACACAGAAACACATGAAACTTCATCCTCCCATTGGGCTGAGAGATGAATGAAACTTCTGTTTCCCACTGGACAGAGAGATGAATCAAACTTCAGCCTCTCACTGGATACAAGAACTGAGATCGATGTTGGAATATAAGGAAGAAGTGAAACGAATGTCGCCATATTGAACATTCTGCTTTAATTAATAATTGTCAAGTTGTGGAACTGAAGCTCTGAACTTCATTATAATAAAAATAATGTTGAAGAACCGAAGCGAGGGCAATTGGTGAACGAACGAAACCTTAGCGAAAACGTGAAGTCTGAAATACATAGAACGAACCGTTGAGATTGTTATGTACACAACCCAGTTGTAGTGAAGTTTTCAGAAAGATGTGTTCATTCTTGTAGTGATTGCCGTAGTATGTGTCTGGGGGTTGAAGTAGCAGTAGTGATGTCGGCAGTGGTAAAGCTTGTTTATAGTGGTGGTAGTGGTTGTGACGGTGATAGTAGTGGTCGTGAAGGTGGTAATGATAAAAGAAAGTGATGCGCAGTCATGGTAATAGTATTCGTTATAGTGATAGTAGTAATGAAAATAGAGGTTACGGGGATAATAGTAGAGGCTACGGTAGTCGTAGTAACAATAGTTATGGTGGTTGTGATGGTGATATTATTGGTTAAAGTGGAGACAGTGGTAATGGATATGATAGTGGTTGTGATGGTGATAGATGGTAATTGTTATGATTCTGGTAGTGATAATGGAATTAATAGTGGTTGTGAAGGTTTAGGTAATGAGGAGTGATATGATGGTGGTTGTGGTGTCGCAAGGAGCGTAATGAAGATGATAGTTGTGGTAGCAGTGGTTGTAGTGATGAGTGTGGCAATATTTATAGTGGTATAAAAATATATTCATTGACATATAAATACATAGATAAGGTATACAAATACATACACAAGTACACAAATACATACGAAGGACGTTTAACAGTCACACTCCAGTGGGCTCAAAGCATTACTTTTTTTTGAAAGAATTTAAGGCTGAGTACATAATTTAAATCTTGATTAAGAAAAAAATATTCAATCTAATTTAAAATGTGCATACAATATTACCTGTTAATGAGCCTTTTGATAAACTATTTTATATGCTCACCACTTAAATAAAAAAAATATATATATATTCGTTTCGCGGGACTGTAATCATTAATGGATGTTACATTTACCTTCGTGGGATTGCAAAAGTGTTTTTTCTATAATTTTAAATAATACTTCCGCATCATTTTTAAACGAACGTATTAAACTTTTTTCCTTCAACCAAGAATGCCATTCTATTTATATTAAATTCTTGTACATAGTCATTCTTAAACTTTACTCTACAAGACTTTTAAAATTCACCTTTTTCATATTATTCAAAATTCGGTAATATATACCTTAGTTATCGTTTTAACTTTATTTTTCGGAAGTGTTGGTTATTTATAAATATTCCTTAATATTTATAAATATTATTCGGTACATCTTAATATCTAAGTATCAGCGTGAGAAGAAATAAGGAGCAGATTGCTAAGAAGTGTGTTTGACGAATTGCAAGTTTGATGTCAACGGAAGGAACAGTGTAAAATTTTGTAAATTATAAATATATGGAAAGGAAAGAATACGAGTTTTCTCAGAAGAAAAGAGATTAGGGACGGAGAAAATATATTAAAATTAAGGAAGTAGTATGCTTTGATACAAGAAAAGTGGCATTTTATTAACATGAAGGTATTAAGAATCAAAATACATTATATAAACAGTGTTCGATGAAGCAACAGAGTAAACATTTTTGGGGAAGGGAAAAAGATTGCTAAAGTTTCAATGCTAAATAAATAACCGAAGAATTTTGAGTTTATTGATAATTCTTTAGTTTATTGCACCATACGCATCAAATAAATCTGTTGAAATGGGGCAATAAACCATAAAGTTACTGTTGTCGCTGGATGAAAAATAGTGCCATTTAGTAGAGAATAAAAATATATAACGTCATATGTGCATTCAAAGAGAATTTAGAGTACAAAAAAATATATAAAAATGGAATGCAGTGTTACAGCAAACAGAATAAATGATGAGTAGCAACAAGTGTAAGTAAATAAAACAATGTATGAGTTATATAACCTCTTTCATAACATAGTTTCGTTACACAAGCTTTCTCAAGACTACAAATTTTTACTATTTTAGTCGTCACTGCGACCCATTTGATGGTGATCTTTATTGATTATAGGATACCTCTCAAGGGCACATTATTACCCTCATAAAAATTTCATTGCGACATTGCTTGATTAGTTGGAACCTTACATTACACACAGAAAAATACAAATGAGCTAATAAATGCTTAATCGCGCAGGGACAGGGAAAGAAAGTGGGGAGAAGATTACGATATTTGGGTCACTTCTCAAATACAAGACTTGATAATCTTTTCTTCTCCAGGACATGCGAGGTCAGAGGCGGTGAAATCCACAAAAATAATTAGTTTTGCTCGTTGGTCCTTGATCGACTTGGTTCTTCTACACATTTCCTATTTGGTTTATCTGATTCTTTATAGATGATTTACGCTTTTATGGAATTTATGGTGTCATAATTTACCCACTGTGTTCCTCAAGTATTGTTCCTGTGGCTTGGTTTCCAAGGGTACTTGTGTTTCATAACTCTTGTGCCCAGGTTTCTGTGTACCTTAACATTTGTGTACACCGTGCAGGTTTGCTCAAGTTTCCCTTACGTAAACTAAATTACAAACGTTACGAGGAATCTGGAAACGCTGTGTTGCATCTGATATCGTATTCTGGACGATGTTATTTATCAGTATATTTTGCAACATTGCATATGTAGGATGATATATTCTCTGTGGCGTTTTGAGCAGTCTGATGTGATGGTAAGATGATACGTCTCTGTGATGCTTTAGATAACCAGGAATGAAGATAAAATGACATGTTACGTCTTCGTGATGCTTAGAGCACTCTGGTATGATGCTAAGATGATAGCCGTCGGTTTTTTTTTTCCATAGCTTTTCCTGAATCTCATGACACACTTCATGTAGTCAAATAAGAAGTATCTGAATGATAATTTTAAAATCCTCTTTAAAAAAATGGAAGCTTTTGATACTACAATCTCTCAAGAAAACTTTTAACCACGCCCCTCTTTCACCTTATGTCATGATTAAAAAATATAATGCATGAGGTTTGCTGTATACGGCTTCTTCCTCAAATCAATTTATAAACAGAGAACATGTTGGGAAGTGTGTGTCTAAAAAAACAAATTTGTTGTTACATTAATTTCAAGCATGAACTGAATAGAGAATTTAAAAATGTCTGTACTTTTTTTTCTCAGAAATAACTTTACTAGCCAAAAACATACCATTATAAGAAGATCAATAAAACGTAAGGTAAATCTCAATACTGGTTTGCTTAAATTACACACTACAGTTGTCAATTAGATTTTTTATACTTTGAAATAGAGACCTGGCATAAAATATTTACTCCCTAATCCACTTGCTGCAATGTTCAATGTTTAATTCAATATTTAATTCAACAGTTAATGTTTTTCTATTTGAACACTGAAGATTTACTAAAATTGTAAATCATAATCAAATTTATCGTGTAAAATATATAGAGTGGTCGTCTTTTTTTCTGTTTTATTGTCCCACTGTGCCTTTGTTAAGCAAGGCGCAATAAACACTTTTGTAATGCATTTTGCTTGCAAATAAAATTCACAAAAAAAAAACATATACGGGGATGGTAATATAAAAAAGTAAGAAACCTTTCTGTTGAATAAGCAGAGTGAAACATTTTATGTAATAAATCTGCGAAAATTTATTTTAATTAATAATAAATATATTTAAACTGAGGTGTGATACATTTAGTAGAATTAGGCTGAAATAAATTACGTTAAGTGATGTAAGGTCAGGTGAGGTGTCTCAGTCAGGTGCGGTGCAAAAAATAAACAATCTTACACAATTTTCAGTGAAAAATACGTTAAACCATACAAAAAATTTTTGGAAACGTTTAATTTTTATGGCAGTTCGGCCTAATTGACCAGTTCGGCTTATTAGACACGATAGACAGACAGACAGACAGACAGACAGACAGACAGACAGACAGACAGACAGACAGACAGACAGACAGACAGACAGACAGACAGACAGACAGCACACACACACACACACACACACACACACACACACCACACACACACACCACACACCACACACCACACACCACACACCACACACACACACCACACCACACACACACACACACACACACACACACACACACACACACACACAAACCCAACCACCACCACCACACCACACACACACACACACACACACACACACAAACCCAACCACCACCACACACACACACACACACACACACACACACACACACACACACACACACCACAAACCCAACCACCACCACCACACACACACCCCACAACCCCCCCCACACACACACACACCCCACAAACCCAACCACCACCACCAAACACACACACCCCACAACCCCCCCATCCACAAACACACACACCCCACACCCCACAAACCCAACCACCACACACACACACACGCACTGGAATGGATCAGGGAATACCTCAAAGGGAGGCAACAACGGGTCATGGTGCGTGGTGAGGTATCACAGTGGGCGCCTGTGACGAGCGGTGTACCGCAGGGGTCAGTCCTAGGACCAGTGTTATTCCTGGTATATGTAAATGACATGACGGACGGGATAGACTCAGAAGTGTCCCTATTCGCGGATGATGTGAAAATAATGAGGAGAATCACATCGGAAGAGGACCAGGCAGGGCTGCAAACAGACCTGGACAAGCTCGACATCTGGTCTAGCAGTTGGCTTCTCGAATTAAATCCCTCCAAATGCAAAGTCATGAGGATCGGAGAAGGGCAAAGAAGACCGCTGACAGAGTACAAGCTAAGCGGACAAAGGCTACAAACCTCGGCAAAGGAGAAAAACCTTGGAGTGAGTATAACGCCAAGCACGTCTCCGGAGGCACACATCAACCAGATAACTGCGGCAGCATATGGGCGTCTGGCAAACCTTAGATTAGCGTTCCGTTACCTTAACAAGGAATCGTTCAAGACACTGTATACCGTATACGTCAGGCCCATACTAGAATATGCAGCACCAGTCTGGAACCCACACCTGGTCAAGCACGTAAGGAAACTAGAGAAAGTGCAAAGGTTTGCGACAAGGTTAGTTCCACAACTCAGGGGTCTGTCTTATGAAGAAAGATTGAGGGAAATAGGACTAACAACACTGGAGGAAAGAAGGGTCAGAGGAGACATGATAACGACATACAAAATACTGCGGGGAATTGACAAGGTAGATAGTGACAGGTTGTTTCAGAGAGGGAACACAGAAACAAGGGGACACAACTGGAAGCTGAAGACTCAGATGAATCAAAGGGATGTCAGGAAACATTTCTTCAGCCACAGAGTAGTCAGGAAGTGGAATGGACTAGAGAAAGATATAGTGGAGGCAGGAACCATACATAGTTTTAAGACAAAGTATGATAAAGCTCATGAAGCAGGGAGAGCAGAGACCCAGTAGCAGACAGCGAAGAGGCGGGGCCAGGAGCTGAGTCTCGACCCCTGCAACCACAATTAGGTGAGTAATTAGGTGAGTACACACCCCACAACCCCCCTCACCCACACACACACACACCCCACACACACACACCCCACAAACCCAACCACCACTACCACACACACACACCCCACAACCCCCCCCACCCACACACACACACACCCCACACACACACACCCCACAAACCCAACCACCACACACACACACACACACTCCACAACCCCCACCCACACACACACACACACCCCACAACCCCCCACCCACACACACACACACCCCACACACACACACCCCACAAACCCAACCACCACCACCACACACACACACACACACACACACCCCACACACACACACCCCACAAACCCAACCACCACCACACACACACACACACATCCCACAAACCCAACCACCACCACCACACGCACACACCCCCAACCCCCACCCACACACACACACCCCACACACACACCCACAAACCCAACCACCACACACACACACACACCCCACAACCCCCACCCACACACACACACACCCACACACACACACCCCACAAACCTAACCACCACCACCACCACACACACACACACACACACCCCACACACACACACCCACAAACCCAACCACCACCACCACCACCACACACACACACCCACAACCACCCCCACCCACACACACACACACCCCACACACACACACCCCACAAACCCAACCACCACACACACACACACACACACACCCACAACCCCCACCCACACACACACACCCCACACACACACCCACAAACCCAACCACCACCACACACACACACACACACACACACACCCCACACACACACCCCACAAACCCAACCACCACACACACACACACACACACACCCCACAAACCCAACCACCACCACCACAAACACACACCCCACAACCCCACACACACACACAACACACACCACCACACACCACACAACACACACCAAACCCCACCCACACCACACACACCCCACACACACACACCCCACAAACCCACACCACCACACACACACACACACTCCACAACACAAAACAACACACACACACACACCCCACAAACCCAACCACCACCACACACACACACACACACACCACACACACACACCCCACAAAAAAACACACACCACCACACAACCCAACACCACCACCACACACACACACACACACACACACCCACAACACACACCCCACAAACCCAACCACCACCACCACACACACACACACACACACACACACACACACCCCACAACCCCCCCACCCACATACACACAACAAATACTTTGGGGTTGAGGAAAAACCTAAATTTTTGCAACTTTATGGTTGACACAGCAGACAGTGAATTATTTAACTCCTCTGAATTCTGGACAAGGCGACAGTCTAGAATAATTTATATCAAGTCAAGAGTAAAACTGGAAGATATAATTTTAGCAACCTACGATTGTTTTGCATGTGTGTGTGTGTGTGTGTGTGTGTGTTCTTACCTATTTGTACTTACCTGTTTGTAGCTGCAGAGGAATATTCACAGCTCCAGTCACCGCATCTTCGCGTATGTGTGTGTGTGCTCATCTAATAGTGCACACCTAATTGTGGTTTCAGTGGTTGAATCTCGGCTCCTGGCCCCCCCACTCTGATGGCCGCTGCTAATGAATTCTCAGCTTATAGCCCTGCTTTCTAGCTGGTTATTTATGACTTCTCTTCCTCCTATCCTATCATAACCATACTTAAAGCTATGTACGGTGTCTACCTCCATTTCTTCGTCAGGGTCATTCGACATCCTGACTAACCTGAGGCTGAAGAATTATTTCTTTACCTCCCGGTGACTGTGCCCTCGTGAACCCGTTCCCCGCCTCACGAAGAGTATATCCCTGCCCACCCTTTCAAGTCTTTTCCGTATTTTGCAGGTTATGTCATCACTGATCCTTCTCGTCTCTTCTGCTATCAACCAGCTCCTCTTCCTCCATCACAACCATATCTTCCTTCACCCTGCTGTCAACCAGGTCCTCTTTCCCTCACAAACTTATCTCCCTTCACCTTACTGTCAAGCAGCTCCACCTCCTCCCTCCAGCACAGACAGCTTCTTCAGTCCAACATTATTCTTTACCAAATCAATTTAAATTAATTTAATGCAGCTTTGCCCTGGATATATTCTGTCAACCTACGTTCAGTGGGTGTGACTTGGTACTGACAAAGTAGAGTTTGTTTACGACGCTCAGGACGGCTGCCGCAAGGCTAGTGCATTTACGTATTCTTGGTGCATGTACTGCAGTTTTAAAATGCCGAGAAGCTATTACAATAATGAATCTGCATTTTTTATATGTTGATGCATGTACGTATTCTTAGATATATACTCTAGTTCAAATTTGCTGCTCTCCCTCTGTTTCTGTTTTATACTCTTAATTATACATAATTTGTGTTGGCCCACTCTATGATGAACGAAACGTTTTCATCGCAAATTCCATTTCTCCTGTATGACATAGACCATCCTGAGAAATGGTAATTCCCAAGTGATTCCAGCTTTGTTGGAAATATACCTTTAAAGCTCTTGTAGCTGCAGAACCTTTAATGGAATGCACATATAAATACTACATATAATAGAGTAACAGCATATTGCTGTTATATCAAACTTTGCTGATATATCAACCTTCACCCAAACAGAAGCTTTTATTTCTTTACCCTTCCCTCAACCAGCCCCACTTCACCCCAACACAAGCTTACATTTCTTCACTCTTCCCTCAACCAGCCCCACTTCACCCCAACACAAGCTTATATTTCTTCACCCTTCCCTCAACCAGCCCCACTTCAACCTAACACATGAATACATTTCTTCACCCTTCTTTCAACCAGCCCCACTTTAACCCAACAAGAGCATTTCTTCCTTAACCATCTCATCAACGAAGCAATGCTCACCCCCAACACAAGTCATCTACATTGTTCAAATTACATTTGGCTGAAGTTCTGACGTTCCAGAAGACAATTTTGTTCTTAAGCAGGTGGAATGGCGAGACAGGGAAGCAAGACTCCGGCCAAGACGCAGCCTCTCGCGACCTGAGCCTCCATGGCTCCTCTGGCGAATTTCCCAAGGGTTGGCTGGAGGTTTCAGAGGCGGGCGGGAGGTCAGGAGGGTGAAGGGAGACAGAGAAAGGAGGGAGAGAAACAGGGAAGAGGGATGGTGGTGAGGGTGAATAGGCAAATGAGTAAAGGTGGTGGAGGGGAAGCAGAGGAGAGCAGAAAGAAGTGAAGGAGGGGAAAAAGTTGCCAGCAGAAATCTGCAATAATTCAACAAAATGAAGTGCACCTATAAGTGAATTGCTACGGTATTTTGTAGGATAGTTACAGTGTTGCAGTAAAAGCTAGGAAGGAGACGAAGAAATGGGTTACAGGTACAGGTAGGGAATGTGTTAAAGAATAGGAGGGGGTCACTTGCATTGAGGTGTTATTTGAAGGGAAGGGAAGAGTCACAGGAAGGGAAGAGTCACAGGAAAGGAAGAGTCACAGGAAGGGAAGAGAAGGGTAAGATGAAGAGAAGGGTCACAGGAAGGGAAGAGTCACAAGAAGGGAAGAGTCACAGAAAGGGAAGAGTCACAGGAAGGGAAGAGAAGGGTCAGATGAAGAGAAGGGTCACAGGAAGGGAAGGGTAACATTAAGTGAAGGGTCACAGGAAGGGAAGGGTCACATGAAGGAAAGAGGTCACAGGAAGGGAAGGGTTAAAGGAAGGGAAAGGTCAGAAGGAAAGGGTCACAGCAATTAAAGGGTCACATTAAGGGATGGGCCACAGCAAGGGAATGGTCACATTAAAGGAAGGGTCACAGGAAGGGAAGAATCACAGGAAGGTAAGTGCAGCAGGCAGTGCTCTGAAAGAAGACTATGTGATAAAGAATAAAAAGATCAACTAACTGAAGTTGTAAATATCTGGAGAAAATAGGTCAATGAAGAAGAGTGTGAGAGAATGGATGAAAAGAAAAAAGAAGAAAAGAAAGAGAAGATGAATAAGTTTTACACTGGGTAAGAGGAGGTGAAAGGACAAGAGCAATACATAAATATATCTATCATTCTAAGCCACTCTAACACTATCACTGTATCACTACAAGATTTTATCATTGTGTCACTACATCACTAAGTCACCGTACGACTATATGACTATAGTTATATAGCTGCAGCAGAGTAAATCACTGAATCACTGTGCCATCACAAGCCTACATCATTATAACGATACTCTAGTAAACCAATGTGTTAGTGCAACTTTGGAAACGGGTGTATCAGAATCACTGCATCTCTGTATCAACTTATTGTTATGACACTGCATCAGTATCATTCACTCTGTCACGTAATTAAAACAAGGGAAGAAGTGCGTTTCACACACTATTCCACACCCCGTTAAGGAGAATAAACATCCATTCAGCGTCGATTAAAGCTTGAAAAATTTAGCGAGGATACAGTTAATACCAGAACACAGAGTGAGGTATTAAAAGTGAGCTTTACACATTCCCTCCTCAGACGTGAGAACCGGATAGACCAATTCCGGAAATTAAATGTAGCTAGCGGTGGAATATTAAGCACTGAAATTTCCTGCTTCGGGATCAGGGAGAGGAGCTGCTTAAGAAGCCTCGGCACAAGACGCCATTCCTATGATTAAACGAGGTTTTTATTTTAGCAAACAAAAAATGAGATATCTGAGACTGGAACCATTTTTTTTCTCTGGCAGTGTACAATTGGAATTAGTCTTTCAATTTGAAATAAACTATGCACACGCATCTCTGTTTACACACACATATACCTGCCTAGCATGGGCCAGTATGCCTGCTGCAGCAGGGAGCTGGACGAAGTATTTGACATGTAGCTCTGAGTTGTTATCTATGTTGTTCTACTCCCTATTGTATTCTTGTCAATGTATTTTGTCAATGTACTTTGTCTTGAAATAAAGTTTATACACATTTAAAAGATGGGGTGGTAGGGAAAGTGGAATATTCAAATGGCTTCAGAAAGAAATCTAAATATTCTTCATTGAAGCCTTTTTATCCACTTCTCCGAGGCTATGGGTCCCATAATTTACACCAGAGGTGGACCCATCCTATATATATATATATATATATATATATATATATATATATATATATATATATATATATATATATATATATATATATATATATATACGCGAGTATAGTGTATATAAAACAAACCCCGGTGCTTTTGCGTGTGTGAGTTCAAGGTTGTTTGTTAGTTTACCTTCCTTTTTTGTGCCGACAACCTTGCATTAACATTCCTGTACCTGAGAGCATGCAAATTGTTTTAATTTATAGGTTCTTTTGAAGTGTTTGAAGATATAAGAAAGCCGTCAGGAAGCTAGTAATGGCTTGTTGGTTTATTAGGTTTAAAGCCTATTGACCACACGAGGATCATTAAGGCTATATGTCATGCACACAACACTAGTCATGAATACTTTAATCCTCAATAAAGAGGATTAAAGTAAATTCCCAGTGTATATACACTGAGAAGATGCACACCTCTCGTTTTATATGACTTAAAAGTTAGAAATAATCCATTTAATGCAGGTATAAATCAATGCAGGTATAAGTCAATGCAGGTATAAGTCAATGCAGGTATAAGTCAACTCAAACTTCCTTCAAGCAGAAGGCATGTTCATGGACCTTAGAAAGTTTAATGTATTTGTTGATCATCCCCTTTGATGGCATATTCTAATAGTTTGCTTCTGCATGAGACGGCCGGTGTCCAAAAATTATAATTTTTTTTTTATTATATTTTATTGATAACACTTATATACAAATACAATGTTTTCCACACCAATAAACAAGTACGCCTTACAAAAACTTTGACATAAATAACCACATAACAATAACCCCAAACTCATTACATTATAGCACCAATAACACCTATTGGGCACCCAAACATAACCCTAAGTGTAGATTCCTCTGTACCAACAACAAGGTACAAGTCTCAACCCACCGCCTCGTCACCACTCAAACTACACACATACCCAACATACCATCAACCACATCTACACACATCAACTTAACAAACAATATGCATCAATCCAATCAATGGATTACATAAAACAAACTAAAACAATACATTCCAGAACCCAAAAACCTAATAATGATATGTACCTTTGCAATGATACACAAAAACATTACAAACATAAATAACATGTCAGATTATAAAATTAAAATCCTTTCCCCAATTAAATCAAACAAATAACACCAACCACCAAACCCCACCCAACATATCCCCCTCCCCTTTTACCCCAACCCTATTAACAACCATACCCCAAATCATTCCCCACACCCACACACATATTTAAACAAATAAACATAAAAATATGTGCTACCCAACCGCACATAATAACAAACCTCACACCATATTACACCATTCCGACCTCATAACATGAGGCTATTGCTAAGAATAACCAATAATATCATTATACAACATATAAGAATAACACCATCCTACCACTCTAAAGAATGCGTTCATTAACACACAAAAAGCTTATCCTTACATGTTACACATGGGCAACCCCTCATATCTATGCCCATCACATAAAGACAAAGTTACTACCACACACAAAAATAATATGAAAACGTGTAATAAAATATCATCCTGTAATCGTTCCAAGAAGATACCATACCCTGAGGTCCACCTTAGACCCCCTTATGTTTACACCCAACACTACACCATTAACATTAGACAGACAATTCCGAAGCAAAAGCACCTTAGCCTATAACCCGTTGAAAAAACAACCCCTCCACCTGACGTCCTATTAACTGAACCCCCCCTACCCCTCCCTTCCAATCCTATCCACTCATGCCCGTCCCCCACCTAACCTCGACACCACCCTCACCCAACCCCTCCTCAATACCCTCCTACCCTATCCCACCCCTCACCCCTTAAACTATACACCGTCATGTCCCTATACGCCTGAGAAAAAGCCCCCTCCCATGCTCTACCATATAAAGTCTTATTCCTAAACTTAGTCCTAAAAAAAGCCGCTCTCAATGCCGCTATACGCTCCCTCTCCCCCCCCTTATCCCTGAGACACCAAGACAAAAATATATAATCCAAAACCAAATATGATAAACTCCTATGTGTGCTGTCCAAAAACTTACCCAAATCCAAACTCAAAGCCCTTAAAACAGAAACCTGTCCCCCACCTATCTGTCTCAACACCCCCTAAACCATTCCCTCACCCCCTGCAAATCACTACAAAAACTGATAACGTGATACGCCGTTTCCATTTCCCCACACCTACTACATACCCCATCACGTACGACTCCCATAATAAATAATTGTGCTTTTGAAGCTAAACAACCCTGCAAAAACCTATACCCTGTCTCCCGTACTCTTGGTTTCAATTTTAATTTATGTAACCACCTCCAAATACTTACCCAATCATACAGAGGATAAACACCACTCCCCTGCACTACCCTCCCCTCCATCCCCATCCTATCCAATCTTTTAACCCTACTCTTTCCAGGCTCCCTCATCACCATTAAACCCCTCAATATCGCTTCACACAACAGGATGTCTTTCCCCTCCCACCATCTTCGTACCTCCTTCATTACCAACCCTACCTGTCGACCCAAACTCCCCCTCTCCGCAAAAATTCATGCCTCACGAAAACGCTACGCAACCTAAATCTCAACGGTATCAACCCCAGACCCCCCCACCTCCTTTGTGTTTCCACAACCTCTCTGCTTACCCAGTGCCTCCCATGCCCCCATATAAAACTCAGTACTTGACCCAACAATCTCCTCACGTCCACCTCCAATAAGGGATACACTACCGCCCGGAACCACAATTTACTATATACCAATACATTAACAACTATGACTCTCTGCAATAAGGTAACCTCCCCCACTCCCCAACCTCTCATCCTCCCAATAGCCCCATCTACCGCTGTCCTGGAGTTAACCTCCCTCGCCACGCCACAACCGCATCAGCACTAAAAAATATACCACAAATTTTAATCATATCCACACAGCTCCAACCTCTTCTTAACCTCAACATACTGCCACACACACCAGTTACCTACCTCCAATAATTTTGATTTTACCCTGTTGACTCTCATCCCTGTCCCCGTTCCAAACCATTCTACCAAATCATTCAACCTACCCAATTGCCATTCCTTGCTAACAAAAATCGTTGTATCATCAACGTAACCAACTATCCCCCACCTCCTCCACACCCGCAGCTACCTCCCCCAACTCTTTCTCCACTAATCTATAAAATGGATCCTGTAAAAGAGCAAAAAGGATCTGCGACAGAGGACAACCCTGCCGCAAACCCTTCTTCATTTCCACCGCACCTCCATCCTTCCCATTAATCTGCACCCTTATCAAAGCACCTGCATACAGCGTCCCCACCCATCTCACCACCTCGTCCCCAAAACCTTGTCTACCCAACACTTCCAACAATATCTCTCTATCTACCCTATCATATGCCCTCTGCCAATCCAAGCCTAGCCCCCTCCCCCTCCTCGCTATTTTCAACAAACTGTTTAATATGCCTATGCCCTGTTCGAATACTCCTTCCTGGCACCCCAAATTGTCCCCCATGCAAAACTCCCCCTAAACGTCTCTTAATTCTATTAGCCAATATTTTCGCAAAAATTTTATAGTCAGCTGTTAACAAAGCTAAACCTCTATAATCACTTAAACCTACTGGTGAATCTCCCTTTGCCACCAAAACAACATCCCCAGTCCTCATTGATTCACCCATAAAACCTTCCTCCGGCAACCCATTAAACAACCGAACTAAAACCCCTTTCAAAGCCTCCCAATGAGTCACATACAAATCCCCTGGCAACCCATCTACTCCTGGCGACTTCCCCAACCTCAACCACATCACAGCCTCTCTCACCTCCTCCTCCAAGATCACCTCCCCACATTCCCTCCCCTCCTCCACACTCAACAACCTACCTATACCCTTCAATAACTTATCCCGCTCCATCTGATGCACCTCCCCTGTCTGATATTGAACACGAAACCATCCTTCAGCATACCCCCCCATACCCTCCGTCGTTCGCAACACCTTCCCCTCCTTCCACCCCCCCCTCTACCTTCAGCGACGATATCAACATTCCCCTCCTACGCATCTGAAAATTCCTTAATACCACTTTCGATACCTTGTCACCCCACAAAACCTGCTCCATTCCACTCCTAACCTGTAAATCCTGAAACCTTTCCTCTTGCAAATCTCTTAACCTTCCTCTCAAGTCCACAACCTCTGCCCTACCTCTTCCCCCCCAATCCCCAACCTGATAATCCCTCAACAACCCTTCCAAATACCTCTGATACCCATACTTACTCCTACATTCATTCCTTGCAACCCAGCCATAAAACTTCCAAATTTCCTCCTTTCCAGTCTCCATCCACCATCGTACAACCCCCTCCCGCATTCCCTGCTCCTCCTTCCACCCCCTCCCCCCACCATTCATCAAAAAGCTCACTCCCACCTTCCCTTTCCAACAACCTTGTATTCAATTTCCAATAACTCTTATAAACACGCACCACTCCTTCCCATCCTCCCTCAAACAAAACTCCTCTATGATCTGAAAAGCCCACATCCACACAATCCACCTTCCTAACCTCAACTAATCTCGACACATATATTATATCCAGCCTAGCCGCATAATCGTTCCTCACAAAAGTGTAGTCAACCAAACCTCCCCTACCTCCCACCACATCAACCACCCCACCACCCCCAACACGCCCCTTAATGACTCCTACACACACCCACCGCCACGCCCCGCGGCTCCACATCCCTGACCCTAATCACACTATTCCAGTCACCCGCAATAATGGAAACCTGGGCCAATCCTTGGACAGCATACACCAACTCATTATTGACAAAATCATCCTTCACCCTCCTATTACTTACAGCTGGCATATACACTCCCAAAAAAACTCACCTGCGTCCCACTCCACTCCCCATTTACCCTGACCACACATCCACCAACGTCCTCCCAAGACTCTAATGTGAAAGGACTAGTCTCACGTATGCCTACCAAAACCCCTCCCTTCAAAGCCCGAGCATCACTAGCAAAAATCCTATACCACTTCACCTTAAGATCAGAACCCTTCCTATAATCATGCTCTTGAATGAACACAACATCTACCTTCCACCTACTCAAAGTAACCTCCACCCATTGACGCTTAACCTCATTCCTAAGACCATTAATGTTAATAGTTATACACCTGAAATGTAAGGCTGAGGTTTTCCCTTGTGCTTCAGTACTGTCTTGTCCAATTTAGTTAATACCTCACCATCCCTCTCCCCTCTACCCCTCCCACCCTCCTTAGCCTCCCCTACACCTCCATAACCCTTCGATTTAGCACCTTTCCCTTGTACTACATCAGCCCACACTTTTTTTCCCTGATCGTTGGCCAGCTGTCAACAATTCTTCCATAGATTCCTCTCCAGGCCTTTTCCTAGACACACCCCTCTCCTCAAGTAAGTCCATCTCCTCTTCCCTATGTACCTCAGCTTCCACCACAGTTACATTAGCAACAGACACTTCCTGACTCTCATGCACCATCCCTAATGCCCCTTGAGGCTCCTGTGAAGGACCACCTTGCACCAAATCTGACACTTCCTCCATGGACAGAGGCTCACCCTATATGAACTCTCGTAAATTTATCAATAGCTCAGCCTCTTCCCCAGACAATCCCTGCTGCTCACTATCCGACGCCATACTATGCACCTGCAATGCCTCCGTTGTCACCAACTCCTCCCCGTCTGCCGCATTCTCCGTGCGGTCCACCTTCACACTCCAAGACTGCAGCACCACACCCTCCTGTCCACCATCCACTCGTTGCCTTTCGTCTGTATAGCTGATTCCACCTCCGTTCTTCCTCCGACCTCCACACCGGTCCTCACGTTCTGCTTCTGCCGCACACATTCCGCCGCTAAATGTCCCTGGAGGCCACAAAAACGACAAGTACGAGCTTGCCCAACATATGTCACGTAAATCTGTGTGCGAAAATCAGCCATTAAGACATAAGACGGAATTGGTTGATGCAACGTCATCTTTACAGAGTAAGTCCCTTCGAGCATACCAGTGTATGGCCCGTTACCCCACCGTCTGACAGTTACGGCATGTACTATACTGTATTGTTGCATAACACCAGTCACATCACATTCCGTTGCCTCGAATGGCACGTTTCACAACTTTATCCACTTGAATTGCGCCGCCACATCACAGACACATACCTCCAGGCCCGTCATGACCTTCAGCTGTTGATCCTGAAATTGATTCACAATCCGATGATAAGCAGCCGTGCATGCAAATTTAACAAAAATCCTGCGCGCCCTGTTGAGTGCAATACCGTAAAGTTCAGAATGCTCAATGCACAGCACATCTCGCAAAATCGCTGGCAGGATCACTTCAGCATATTTTAGATAAGTTCACAATAATTAAATAATAAACAAACACAATGAAATATATATTTTTTCGTTAGGTTCAAAATGATTTATGCGAAAGCATTGCATACACAAATATTCACTTGCCTTATTCGGAAAGAAGAGCATTCCTATTTAAGCCACAATGGCAAGTTTTATCTATTTGGCACGACATATATATATATATGCTCTGCTGGATGCTTGATTTTTGTAGGATTGAGTGGTCCTGTGGGTTAGAGCGTCATGTGATTTTCGCTAACAATGAGGTGGGCCAAAACGACATGGGTTTGAGTCCTCGATCGTGGTTACAATAATATGTATATATATATATATATATATATATATATATATATATATATATATATATATATATATATATATATATATATATATATATTTATTAACACATTGGCCGATTCCCACCAAGGCAGGGTGGCCCGAAAAAGAAGAACTTTCGTCACTATTCACTCCATCACTGTCTTGCCAGAGGGGTGCTTCACACTACAGTTATAAAACTGCAACATTAACACCCCTCCTTCAGAGTGCAGACACTGTACTTCCCATCTCCAGGACTCAAATCCGGCCTGCCGGTTTCCCTGAATCCCTTCATAAATGTTACTTTGCTCACACTCCAACAGCACGTCAAGTATTAAAAACCATTTGTCTCCATTCACTCCTATCAAATACGCTCACACATGCTTGCTGGAAGTCCAAGCCCCTTGCACACAAAACCTCCTTTACCCCCTCCCTCCAACCTTTCCTAGGCCGACCCCTACCCCGCCTTCCCTCCACTGCAGATTTATACACTCTCGAGGTCATTCTGTCTCGTTCCATTCTCTCTACATGTCCGAACCACCTCAACAACCCCTCCTCAGCTCTCTGGATAATAGTTTTGGTAATCCCGCACCTCCTCCTAATTTCCACACTCCGAATTCTCTGCATTATATTCACACCACACATTGACCTCAGACATGACATCTCCACTGCCTCCAGCCTTCACCTCGTTGCAACATTCATCACCCTTGCTTCACACCCATATAAGAGTGTTGGTATAACTATACTCTCATACCTTCCCCTCTTTACTTCCATGGACAAAGTTCATTGTCTCCACAGACTCCGAAGTGTTCCACTCACCCTTTTCCCCTCATCAATTCTATGATTCACCTCATCCTTCATAGACCCATCTGCTGACATGTCCACTCCCAAATATCTGAATACATTCACCTCCTCCATACTCTCTCCCTCCAATCTGATATCCAATCTTTTGTCACCCAATCTTTTTGTTATCCTCATCACCTTACTCTTTCCTATATTCACTTTCATTTTTCTTCTTTTACATACCCTATATGAAAAGAGAAGGGAGGGACTAAGGAAGGGAGGGAGGGAGCAGAATGAAAAGAGAAGGAAAGAAGGGCTGGAGCAGACAGGATATATATATATCTATAATGATAATAAAAAACAAACATTTATACGTATGAATGTGAATTTATCTAACTGTGTGGACACACGAGAATGTTGAAGCATGTGTGTGTTTGTGCATGGTTTTATAAAGTGGGAGTTGCAATCACTGTTGCTTTTGTTGCCATGTAGCATTTCAATTTCACTTTATTTACTTAACCAGCGAGTTCTGTGTTTCTTTGTCTTTGTTTCAAACTTCCTCTCTCCCCTCTCTTCTCTTTTCATCCTGCTTCCTCCCTCCCTTCTCTTTTCATCCTGTCTGCTCCATCCCTCCTTTCCTTCTCTTTTCATCCTGCCCCCTCCCTCCTCTTTATATATAACCCTTCCTTTTTCTCTCTCTCACTCTCTCTCTCTCTCTCTCTCTCTCTCTCTCTCTCTCTCTCTCTCTCTCTTTCTATCCTTGCTGATAATCTTACTACAGAAAACTACAAATATATCATCATGTATATTAGTAACACGATACTGAATAAGGTAAGTTAATCTCACTCTCACTCCATTCAGCCAGGGAACACTTCTAAGAGATCAGAAATTTTATTCTGTTAGCTGTTTACAAGAGAGGCACAGGAGCTGCTGCTTGCTCTTACCTATATATCAATAAGGGAGACAGAGCGCTAGCTGCCTGCTGCCTTCTGTTAACGTTATACCACAGAGCCGTCCGTTGCCTGCTGTTAGCTATAAAATAATGTTATCTGCTGCCTGCTCTGAGCTATATACAAGAGTGCTGACTTCTGTTAGCTATATACAGGAGTCCTGCCTGTTGTTAGCTATATACAGGAGTGCTGCCTGCACCTGGCAACACGAGAGGGGAAAAATATATATTCGAAAATGTGTGTACCTACTATCAGTCCTCTGCCACGGCTTGAAAACGAATTATTTTTGTCGGTTGAAAATAAATACTGAAATAACTACGCACACACATAAATAATATATATATATATATATATATATATATATATATATATATATATATATATATATATATATATATATATATATATATATATATATATGAGGAGAAGGCTGGAGGCAGTGGAGATGTCATGTCTGAGGTCAATGTGTGTGTGAATATAATGCAGAGAATTCGGAGTTTGGAAATTAGGAGGAGGTGCGGGATTACCAAAACGATTGTCCAGAGAGCTGAGGAGGGGTTGTTGAGTGGTTTGGACATGTAGAGAGAATGGAACGAGACAGAGTGACTTCGAGAGTGTATGGATCTGTAGTGGAGGGAAGGCGGGGTAGGGGTCGGCCTAGGAAAGGTTGGAGGGAGGGGTAAAGAAGTTTTTGTGCGAGGGGCTTGGATTTCCAGCAAGCATGTGTGAGCGTATTTGATAGGAGTGAATGGAGGCATATGGTTTTAATATGACGTGCTGTTGGAGTGTGAGCAAAGTAACATTTATGAAGGGATTCAGGGAAACCGGCAGGCCGGACTTGAGTTCTGGAGATGGGAAGTACAGTGCCGGCACTCTGAAGGAGGGGTGTAAATGTTGCAGTTTTATAACTGTAGTGTAAAGCACCCTTCTGGCAAGACAGTGATAGAGTGAATGATGATGAAAGTTTTTCTTTTTCGGGCCACCCTGCCTTGGTGGGAATCGGCCGATGTGTTAATAAAAAAAAAAATAAAAAAAATATATATATATAATATACATTGGAGATTCTGAAGAGAAGTTGCAGAGGTTGGTGGAGGAGTTTGGTAGGGGATGTATAAGAAGAAAATTAAAAGTAAATATAGGAAAGAGTAACGTGATGAGGATAACAAAAAAATTAGGTAACGAAAGACTGGATATCAGATTGGAGGGAGAGAGTATGGAGGAGGTGAATGTGTTCAGATATTTAGGAGTGGACGTGTCAGTAGATGGGTCTATGAAAGATGAGGTGAATCATAGAATTGATGAGGGGAAAAAATTGAGTAGTGCACTTAGGAGGCTGTGGAGATAAAGAACTTTGTCCATGGAAGCAAAGAGGGGACTGTATGAGAGCATAGTTATACCAACGCTCTTATATGGGTGTGAAGCATGGGTGGTGAATGTTGCAACAAGGAGAAGGCTGGAGGCAGTGGAGATGTCATGTCTTAGGGCAATGTGTGGTGTGAATATAATGCGGAGAATTTGTAGTTTGGAAATTAGGAGGAGGTGTGGGATTACCAAAACTATTATCCAGAGGGCTGAGGAAGGGTTGTTGAGGTGGTTCGGACATGTAGAGAGGGTGGAACAAAATAGAATGACTTCGAGAGTGTATAAATCTGTAGTGGAAGGAAGGCGGGGTAGGGGGTCGGCCTAGGAAAGGTTGGAGGGAGGGGGTAAAGGAGGTTTTGTGTGCGAGGGGTTTGGACTTCCAGCAAGCGTGCGTGAGCGTGTTAGATAGGAGCGAATGGAGACAAATAGTTTTTAGGACTTGACGTGTTGTTGGAGTGTGAGCAAGGTAACATTTATAAAGGGATTCCAGGAAACCGGCAAGCCAAACTTGAGTCCTGGAGATGGGAAGTGCAGTGCCTGCACTTTGGAGGAGCACTGTTAATGTTGCAGTTTAATAATTGTAGTGTAAGCCCGCCTCTGGCAAGACAGTGATGGAGTGAATGATGGTGAAAGTTTTTTCTTTTTCTGGCCACCTTGCCTTGGTGGAAGACGGCCGATGCGTTAATATATATATATATATATATATATATATATATATATATATATATATATATATATATATATATATATATATATATATATATAATATAATAACATGCAAACTCAAACAATTGTCTCGGTATAGAGCAATAAGACGGAGGTTAACTCAGCATGAACAAAACTGTATACAATACACAAATAACCCGAACATAGAAGAGAGGAGCTTACGACGACGTTTCGCTCCGACTTGGACCATTTACAAAGTCACTTGGACCATTTACAAAGTCTCTTGTCCCGTCCCTCTCAGGGACGGGACAAGAGAGGTGGGAGTAGTAGTAGTAGCAGTAGTATAGTAGTAGTAGTAGTAGTAGTAGTAGTAGTAGTAGTAGTAGTAGTAGTAGTAGTAGTAGTAGTAGTAGTAGTAGTAGTAGTAGTATAGTAGTAGTAGTAGTAGTAGTAGTAGTAGTAGTAGTAGTAGTAGTAGTAGTAGTAGTAGTAGTAGTAGTAGTAGTAGTAGTAGTAGTAGTAGTAGTAGTAGTAGTAGTAGTAGTAGTAGTAGTAGTAGTCAAAGGCCATGAAAGAGGAGCACTGCAGGCTAGCTAAGGGCCCAGAAGGGGTAAGACCAAAAACGCAGGGAAGAGAGGAGGAAAAAAAAAGTAAAGGACAAAACACCCAAGGTAGAAGAAAGGAAACCCAAAACAAGAACAAGGAAAAAAAATAGGTAACAAAAGGATATATTATACTGAAAAAAAACTTTCTATATTATATACTCAACATCACCTTCTATATACCAGTTATAGCAGCATGCTTGGTGATGAATAGCTGGTGTTTCGGGGTGAGGTATATACTTTCCGGGTATATATTTTTCATAGTAATTATGTCATCTCCTTAAATTACATAATGAGTGTGTGACGAGCGGCCAGTCAACTGCTCAGGGGGAGGGGGGGGTTATGGCTGGAGGGGAGATGTGGTGTGGGGGACCCTTGAAAGGAAGGGTTAAGAGGGGAGGGTAGGAAATGGGAGGGGGCAGGAGGAGAGGACCTGGCTGTAGTGATGGGGAAATGACTTATTCAGGAGGTGCGTGAGTGTTGGGGATGGGGAGAGGGGAGGTTCGGAGAGGGTGCAAGGCAATGAGAGCATGGATAGGGTGTGAGGAGGGAGGAAGGGAGGGTGATGGATGAGGGGAAATGAATGTAGGACGGTGTAGAGGGGAATGCAAGGTGTGAGCGATGTGAGAGAGATACAGAGGAAGACAAAGATAGATGTATATGATAGATAGATAGAGAGAGAGAGAGAGAGAGAGAGAGAGAGAGAGAGAGAGAGAGAACAGTCAGGTTCAGACCATATCACCTATCATATATATGATCTCTCTCTCTCTCTCTCTCTCTCTCTCTCTCTCTCTCTCTCTCTCTCTCTCTCTCTCTCTCTCTCTCTCTCTCTCTCTCTCTTTCTCTCTCCCTCTACGACTGACATATTTCTGGATATAAGCCTTTAGACCGATAAATCAAACATATATATGTATTTACAGTATTTGTGACCTCTTACATAGACTATGGAAAGGTCTTTCAGAATCTTGTTTTGCTCTTGGGAAACAAGAAATAAAATCGTGTTGCTGTATAAACATTTGACCAAGAATCTCTACCCTGAATATTTCTGTTGATACCGAACGACTTTGTTCACGATATACTGAACACCTCAACACTACAAATATTTAACATGAGATTATGGAAGGATTTCCTGATTGTTGACTTTCATGGGTGATGGTCATTCAGAGTTTTGAAGATGTTGTCTTGGCAGGACAATATTTTTTTTTTTTTAAATATAAGTGGGTAACTTAGAAGCGTGTCGCTACTCAACCATATGTGATAGTTACATTTAGCAAGAAAAGTTAGATGTGTTTTCATGTCGAGGGACAATCTATATATGTGTATGTTTCTCAGTGTATATATATATATATATATATATATATATATATATATATATATATATATATATATATATATACGCAGAATTTAATTTAATGCTTACCTCAGGAATTAAAGTATTCGTGGCTTTTGGTGAGCAGGTGACAGGCAGCCTTAATAACCCTCGTGTAGCTGACTGGCTTTAAACCCCATTAATCAACCAGCCATTGAGTACTGCTGACAACAGTAAAGAAAAAACACAGGCTGCAGACTGAGCTGTTATCTGGGCAACGTTCTGCTCTGTGTGTAGAGCTTCGTCAAGTCATAACCTGACAAAGCGGTGACTACTGTGATGTGAAGTGCACGAGGACATAGAACCAGAGGGTCATTGTACGTCTTCATCTGTGTTGATGGAAGAAATCTATTTCTTGACCGTCACTGGAGGCAGGGAATATCCTTGGGTGAGGTCCTGCATGCGAAAGTGGAAGTATTGTGTGTGTGTGTGGGTACTCACCTATTTGTGGTTGCAGGGGTCGAGTCATAGCTCCTGGCCCAGCCTCTTTACTGATTACTACTAGGTCCTCTCTCTCCCTGCTCCTTGAGCTTTATCAAACCTCGTCTTAAAACTATGTATGGTTCCTGCCTCCACTACGTCACTTTCTAGGCCATTCCACTTCCTGACCACTCTATGACTGAAGAAATACTTCCTAACATCTCTGTGATTCATGTGAGTCTTCAACTTCCAACTGTGTCCCCTTGTTGCTGTGTCCCATCTCTGGAACATTCTGTCTCTGTCCACCTTGTCAATTCCTCTCAGTATTTTATATGTCATTATGGTAGATTCTTAGTTATATGTTACTCAGCGATACATATGTATATTGCAGTGATGCATATGTTGCACAGATATACACATGGTGCACAGAGATACACATGGTGCACAGAGATACACATGGTGCACAGAGATACACATGGTGCACAGAGATACACATGGTGCACAGAAATACATATGTTGCACAGAGATACATATTGCTTCTATATTAATTAACTCATTTAAACAGTGGTGGGAAACATGGTAATGTTATTGAGATATAATAATGCTAAATAATAATTATACATCATTAGATATAATTAAGCAATTTGTATAAATTATGAATGTGGTTAATTATATATAAACGAATTGCATGAAAATTTTATAACCGAAATATTTACCGAAAAATATATTATGTGAATAATAATTATAATAATAATCATAATCATAATCATAATCATAATAATAATAATATTATTATTATTATTATTATTATTATTATTATTATTATTAATTGAATTGGTTTCTGTTCGTTCACATGGTAATGATTATTTCAGTAGATTTGGTATTTTAATATGTTTTTGGTGTTGAATATGGTATTAATAAGATTTGTAATGAATTGAGGCTTAATCCAGGTGGGTTTGTTAGTAATGTGTTGTTTTCAGCTGAGAGGCTTTTAGGTTCATTTCAGCTTAACCTCAGACCTCAGCAGGTGAGTGAGGTCAATGGCTGAGGCCCCATCACTCAACGTTGGCCGGCTTTAGTGGAAGAAAATTCCATGTGAATACTTTATGTGAGGGAATTTCAGTGACCATTCATTATGTCATGCATAAGTGTGGGACAGAAAGCCACATATTGAGTGGAAAAAAAAGTTTTGAAAACATGCTTTTTTGTTGGTTTATGAAATTATTGAACTGCATGTCTTTTGATTAAAAGGCATGTTTTATTATTGGGCTACAGACGTATTAAATGCCATTCCTTTGAATAAGTTGGTAAAAATATTGAGTTGCGTGCATTTTTTTAAATGGGGGGGGGGAGGGACAAATGTTTAGAAAGGCATGTGTCTATTATGGGGCTATAAATTTATTCACAAGCATCCCTTTTGATGGAGTAAAAAGTGTTGAATGACGTGGCTGTTATGGGGGGCCACAAAAGTACTGAGTGACATGAATTATTGTGGAGGTCACAAAAGCATCGGTTGACAAGCGCTCTTGTGGTTTACGAAACATTTAGTGACATGCACTTCCGTGAGTCACAAATCATTGAAAGACATGAGCTCTCGTGGGTAGCAAAACATTACCCAGCATGCACTGTCAGTGACATGCACTCTCGTCACGCGCTCTTCTACATGTGAACTTATGACTACACAATAAAATGCACACGACAAAAAACATGCAGAACGAAATCTCACGTCTCTACAAGCAAAAACACGAGGAGACATGATCGCAACATACAAAGTACTCATATAATTCAAACCATGATAACACAGAAAGCAAAAGACTTCTGAGGTGGAAGAGACCGGAACAAGTTATATGTGAATTGGAAACAATATTTAAATATATATGTATCATTTCTTTATCACCACTGGCATATTCTTGAGTCAGTCACTTGACGACTCCCCTTCATCCTTAAAAGAGATTGTAACCTGATTATTATCAAATATCATCTGACGTTAAATTTCCTTCTCGACAACTCACCCATTTGTTGTCGTTATTGTTGCTGTTGTTGTTGGTGTTGGGGGTGGTGATGGTTGTGGCGTTTTATTAGTCAGGAAACAGGACAGTGTCTTCCGACGCGATTCTTTCACATATTCTGACTCCCTCAGTGGTTAAGCATAAGCTAACTTACCGAAGATAGCCTCTGCATTACACTCGAAAAGATAAAAGATCCAAGATACAGCTTCATCTATAATGCAGTTAGGAATTAAGAATTCAACTCACAATACCGTGGCTAGAACAACTCGCAACGAACCCACACAACTTACCCACTATCAAATCACAGTTTTATGCTTGATAATGGGCCATGAGAGACCGAAACGTCGTCTCCACTTTCCTCTCCAAAGGATAAATTGTGAGTCTTTGGCCAGAGAAAATGCTTAAACCCTCATCTCATTACTTTGTGGAACTGGAAGAATATTCTCGTGAGAGATTCATTACACTGAAGGAAAGGTCAGCTGGTGTCCAACTTTTACATCTGTGAGATATGCGAATGTCTCCAAAATATGATGCAGAATGTAATTTCTTGTTAAGAAAAGCATTATAAGAATTATTATAATTAATTTATTATTATTATTATTATTATTATTATTATTATTATTATTATTATTATTATTATTATTAGATTTTTATTAAAACAACAGCGACAGCAAACAAAAGCAACAATAACCCACAACCCAAACAACAGTATCAACAACGACAACATCAATAACAATAACAACAACAGAGGAACAAGAAATGCAAACAATGCATTTTTCACTTAATCCTTCAGATGTGATGATCGACCTTCCCAGCTGACCCAGTTTCCTTACCTTGTTTTCTCTCTTTCTCACGTAATAATCTCCTTCTCTCTCTCTCTCTCTCTCTCTCTCTCTCTCTCTCACTTTCCCCTTCCCTCCTACACTCATTCTTCCCGCCCCCATCATTCTTTCTCCCCCAGCTCCTTGCATCCTCCACTAGGCTCCCCACACCTTTCCCCTTACATCTCCCCCTCCCATCACTGTCCTCCCCTAACTTCCCTCTCTATCCCCAATCGCAGTTTCACACAGCTCTGGCGATCCATATAGGCTGCTGCTATCAGCCGTATACAGTATTTTTAGA
This sequence comes from Cherax destructor, assembly GCA_009830355.1. Taxonomy (NCBI): domain Eukaryota; kingdom Metazoa; phylum Arthropoda; class Malacostraca; order Decapoda; family Parastacidae; genus Cherax; species Cherax destructor. Next base: position 290,697 of record WNWK01001137.1, on the reverse strand, counting down.
AGCGCTTCAGAGCGTTAGTCCCGTGTGTGTGTGTGTGTGTGTGTGTGTGTGTGCTGTGTGTGTGTGTGTGTGTGTATCGCGCTACTGACAAAAATACGGTGATTGTAGCACGGAGAGCACACCCGTATATTCTTGCCGCTGGCATATACGTGATGGTGAATGGGAGGCTGGATATATTTTTTTTTTTATATATTCAAGTGAGTGCTGTTTAGATAGCCGCTAGGATATACGTGATGGTGTGTGGGAGGATGAGTATATTCGTTTTCAGATATTCTAGTGAGTGCTGTGTAGGCAGCCGCTGGGAAATACGTACGTAATGGTGTATGGAAGGTTGAATATATTTCATTTTCGTGATGTGATGCGCTGAACCCTTGCTGGGTCATGCAGAGGTGTGATACTATACGACCCTTCAAAGGGAAGTGCTTGAATGATGAAAGGCTCTTGATCTGAGAAACTAGAGCCAACTTCCCGTCTTGGACACAATCCAGATTTCCACCCAAATCGCAGGGTCTGTATGACCCCCCTCAGGGGTTTTGCGCTTTCCCATCATTATACTGATAATACTGTTTCTGCGTGAGGGCAGGTTGGCAGGAATGGCTGCTTATGGGAAGCACCAACAACCTGTGAGGTCAGAGGCCGCTGACGACGGAGGATAGAGCCTCTTACATTTCTTGCGCTCACTGACCCCCACAGGTTTATTATTATTATAATCAAATAGAAGCGCTAAACCACAGGGGTTCCCACAGGTTTAGAACTTCGTCAAATACAACACAGTGGTTATACTGGAATATATATAATGATGAAAAAGTGGGAACGGAAGAATGGAATGGGAAGAAAAATAAGACTATTTTATTGATTATTAAACTACATGTTGCAATAATGTTGGCAGAATTACCGACAATATGTTAGGTAAAAAGACACAAATGCAACTAATGAGACATTTTACTGTGGCAACGTTTGGGTCTCTAGGAGCTTCGTCAAGCATGTAACGGCTTGACAAAGCTCCTGGAGAGCGAAACGTTGCCACAATAAGATATGGAAAGTTGTTGTGAATGGACAGGAAAATCTACGGTATGTTGTTGAAAATATACACCTGTATATCCTGCTGATTGAAGGATAAATTCAGGGAATATTCTGCGGTGTATAAAAGATGGTAAGCAGGTAAAGCAGGTGTGTAACAGGTGTGGATGGCAATCAAGAGTGATCTTAGGTAGGGAAGAGTAATTACAATTAGGTACCCCATGCCCTTGAAAGTATGGTACGAGGGGAAGAACGACTGTGTACTATTGCTGGTAAAAATGGAAGACCTGTGTTTACAAAGGAATGCTAGGAGAGATCTCATTGAAGAATTTAAGGTTCTTAAGGAAAACCTTTAAGTTAAACTAACAAGGGAAAACAGGTTTCAAATTCCTAAGACAACCAGTGACGAAAAGTATAACTTCTGTCAGAGAACAATAAACTTACAGCAGATTCACTTAAGGTCGATGCAAAAAACAGAAGAGTGCTCAGTTGTGACTTTTGTTCTTCTTTAACACTCCTCAACTTAAAAAAAATACTTCTGGAAGACTCATAAGATGAAATTGGTCCAGAGACATTCGAGGAGCCGTTGTCTTCCAATCCACGCCCAGGACCAATATAAATGGGTCCATTATGTATATGTATATGGTATATCCGTGTCGGAGACAGGAACCCCATGGTTTATCGAGGCATTCTCAGAGAGAGAGAGACACACACACACACACACACACACACACACACACACACACACACACACACACACACACACACACACACACACACACACACACACACACGACCAGCGAAGGCGGGGCCAGGAATTGTGACTCGACCCCTGCAACCACAAATAGATGAATACAGATAGGTGAGTACACACACACACACACACACGGCCAGTGAAGAGGCGGGGCCACGAGCTATGACTCGACCCCTAGGTGAGTACACACCAGCCCAAGTGTCTACTGACAAACGCCTTTGACAACTGGTAACTAAAACACACAAACACACACACACACACGCACACACACACACGCACACACACACACGCACACACACACACGCACACACACACACACACACACACACAGTAGCAGACAGCGAAGAGGCGGGGCCAGGAGCTGAGTCTCGACCCCTGCAACCACAATTAGGTGAGTACACGCGCGCGCACACACGCACGCACACGCACAATTTTCCTCACCCTCAGAGCTGAATGCCCAGTAATCGCTGCATTAATAAATAGATCCAGCCTCCGATATTAAATTCGTTTGTCATAAAAATGCTTTTAAAAAAATTCTCCATTCATTCAATGTTTACAGTTGGCACACATATCTAAATTTACTCCGCGGGTTTTCATTGTAAATTGTTTTACAATAATGACCGTAAGTGTTCTACATCGACTGTCCATGACATTTAATCCTGGAATATTGTCGTATGCTGAGACCGAGAGAAAGAAACCACCTGCTACTGATAACACTTTTCACAAGTTTTTCTCTGTTATTAGAACAAGAATTATATAAAGCAATCTAGAGGATGCTTGAATCTGCACACCTTGGGACAAAGTAAGCAGTACTCTGCCCACCATGCCAGACCACACATGTTCCATCTATTTGGTGCCACCGGCTCTGTGTAGTTAGCTGTGAGTAGATTGCTGTGTGCTTTGTCGCAAGGTGTGCAGGTACAAGTTTCCTCTGGTTTGAGGTAAAATGTTTATAAATAATTTCGTTTAGCTGCAGATTGTTATGAATTCTTAAATATTTCTCGTGGGCCAGTGCTTGTCGGAGTGGAGATGAAACAACTCGTTCTTCCTGCCTGGTGTCATCTGTTCTGGAATAAATGTCCAAGTCGCGGTTCGCTAGTCATGTGTGATATGGCATTAGTGTAGAAACAAGAGAGGAGCCAGAAGTCTATTAGGCTAACACAAACCCCCCATTCCAAGAAGACTCTTGATGAGCGAATCATCGTTAAATTAAAAAATAACGTCACTATATTTGCCTCCTGATGAATACAAATAACAACACTTGACAGGAAATAGCCGGCAGTGTGAGCGACAGGGCCTCTTCTCAACTGGAATAAAAAAAAATAACTAGCACTCCCTCACTCATTCACGCGAAGGACTGTGGCAGAGATGATATCGTTATTTGTACCGACCTCCTGCCATGCAATCCCCACAATAGAAGAAAGGCAAGAATGAGTCAACAGCAATCAAGATAAAAACGACAGGAGAAAGAGTGAAGAAAATCAGCAACGGGGCATCAGCATATTTAAGATACCTTCCCACGTATTCTTTCTGCTTTTGGCACACTGGCTACTACAGGTCATTAGCACCGGCCTTGGGGCAAACTGGACATTATAAGTCAAGAATGCTAAAATTGGGGCTCAAGTAAACTCTTGATGTATAATACTGTACTCACCTATTTGTGGTTGCAGGTGTGTGTGTGTGTGTGTGTGTGTGTATGTGTGTGTGTGTGTGCGTGCGCGTCTCACAATAATATACCTTGTTCTCAAACATTATCTCGAATAACTGCGTCATTATACATTATATATAAATACAGCCATAATTAAAAAAATAAAACATCCTTTATATTCACTGAGGGACATATACTTTGCGCGTCGTGAGCGGTTAGTCCACCCCATGCCGCTAAAATGCGAAAAAATACAGGCTTTCACAAAGAATAAAAAATGCACAATGCTGTGGCTAGAACAATACCATCCAAGAGGCTACCACCATCCCAGAGGCTACCACCTTAATTAACAGACGCTATCAAAGTCATGGGGGATACCACCACCCCTCTGTCAGGTGAATCTATGGTAAATGACTCAACAACCAATACCGAGGTCCCAGAATTACATTATTACTACGATATGCCATCTGGAGAATTGTTGCGGAATTCTAACGCCAGTGACACCCAGGTCGATAACACCTGTTCAACCAGGTGGTATCAGGGAGTGACTTGAAAGGTGCTATATTTCTATAAGACCCTCTGTCTACAGGAAGAACCCCTGTCTACAAGAAGATCCAGTTGTTTACAAGAATATGCTCTGTCTACAAGAATATCCCTGTCCGCAAAAATAACCTCTGTCTTCAAGAAGATTCTCCGTCTACAAGAATATCCTGTCTACAAGACAACTAAATCCCTAAAATACAACCCATTATCTACAAGACGATGCAATCTCCATAAAATATCTCTATCTCTACAATGCGAAACGACTGTACAGCTTTCTAAAAGTTGGCTGTATCTCTATATGGAAACTCTGTCTCTACAAGACGACACAGCCTCTACAAGACAACTCTAAGGGGATAACTCCCAATATCTGCTTGATGATGGAGAAAAATGTCAAAAAATACCATTCATCTTTATTGTGTCTCCTTGTCCATCAATATGACGAGTCAGAGCCAGAAGCTGCAACAAGCTTCAGACGAAAGAAGGTTCAGATTCAGCTTCACCGAGCACACCTGATTCAAGCCACCATTTGGTTAAAAGCATTACCTGCCTTACTCAAGGGGCGCGCTGGCTCTTGCACTAGCGGGGGAAGATGTGGTCTCCAGATATCGTGACATTACTGGGGATGTTGTAGCGAGTTTGGAAACTTGTTTTGCTGAGTATGTTTTGAAAAACGACAAGTTGAAGATTTATTTAGCACGCAAGAAAGGGGGCAAACAAGCGGACGCAGAGAGAGAAAAGCAGACAGATAGGCAGCCTGACAGACGGTGAATAAAAGCGTCTCCCCCGCGCGGTAGTCATAACAGTTTGCCAACTTAATTCTGTAACTTGTTCTCAAACTGTGCATCTCATGCCTTGACCAGCGCAGGACTGCTCAACGAGCGAGAAGGAAAAGTGCCAGAGACAGAGGCGGAATAAGAAACACAGGTAAAGGGGAGAAAGTGAGAAACAGAGAGAGAAATGGAATGAGGAACACAGAGGAGATATGAGTCGGAACCTCAAAAAGAACAGAAGTAAAAAATTAGAGTAGATTCAGACAGAAGTGGAATAAGGAACGTGATAATGAAAATAGTGCGAAACAAACTGAATAAGAAGCAGAAGTAAGGAGAAGAAAGCGAGACAGACTCACAGGGTAGAGATAACGAGGCAATGAAATCTAGAAGAGAGACGGAAACAGAATAAGAAACAGAAGAAAATAGAACAGGGAGACAAAATCACAGGAAGGAGATAAGAAAGCAGTGGGAAATGTCTGGGTCCCACAAGACTCTTTGCAAGTCTTGAGTGGCAAGAAAGTGCAACTCACTGGAGGCTTACTCACATGTCTTGACACGAGCCTTGAGTATAACGTAATATTTCTCCTTATCTCAACCATTAAGCAGGAGGAAAGGGAGTGAGGTGGATGAGGGAAGGGGGAGTGTGAGAGAATTACGGAGGGGGGGTAAGGGAAGGGGGAACTGAGAGGAAGAAGTTGGTGAGAGAAGGAAAAGTGCTTAGAGAAAAGGTGAGTGAGTATTTTGGAGGAATATGATACATGCAGCTAATTATTTTCTTTATGGAATCTTTATTTTATCAGTTCTTGTTCCACTGTCAAGGTGTTCTTGAAAATCACCTATTCAATAAAAGCTTTAACGGATTTTGAGACCATGATTTTTTTTTTCGAATGAAATGTGAATATGCAAACATAATTGTGTTCTTCAAATGTACATTAAATTCCGAAGACCTGTCTCCTATGTTTGTATTCAAGAATGAGGCGCAGGATACACCTAAAGGTGTATGTCTCTCAGCGTATATACACTGACGCTTTACTTTGATCGCTTATGTTAGAGATCGAAACATACTTTAATGGGAGTATGGAGGCCAAATGACGCCTTAATAACTTTTATGTAACCGATAGGATTTAACCTAACAAGCCAACCAATAAAGGAATAATTCCTTGAAGTTTGCTTTCATAAGTGAACTTAACAGAAAAGGTGAGCCCCTTCAGGTTACCCTGGCTGTTCCTGACACATTTACAGACAAACACATCGTTCACTTATCTCAGATATTTGAAACTGGATGATAGCAAATATTTTAGATTTGTTACTAAACCTCCATGCACAAAATATTCGATACAGGTTAGACAGGGTTGCCCATGGTAATTTAAATATCAATTGCTAAGCACAAATTTGCAGTCAACAATGCATAATTACTTCAGCGATCACTGAGGCATGACAAGGTAAGTCATGTCTGGCGACTCTTAATCGAGGAAAAACACACACATCTACAGGAACCCTTCCGAATGAATCATTATTGTTAAAAATGATCTGAACTAACATTTCAGGAGCCCCCATGGCCCACGTAGAGCCGCTAAGATACCTTAAGTATAGCGACGGAACAAAATATATGTTAAATTATTATAAAATGGTAAAAGAACTGACAACGTGTCTAACATGCTTAACGTAATTCAAAACCTACATTGAGAAGAGCTGTATATTTTGGCCTCCAACTAATCCTCTCTTCAGTATATGACACTCTGGTTATCAAAATTTAAATTTAAACTCGACACATTCTATAGGATTAAAAAAAAAAGTTATCTAGCTTAAATAATGTTGCTAGGGAACGCGTGTAACTGGTTTTAGCTACGACACGACATTGTGCCAAGACGGTGTCGAAACTACACCGAGACGATAATACTGTATGAGTATGAGAATTTTGTCTTAGCAGTACAAGGACGTGTGAAGTGGCGGGTGCATGACCAGAACGAGACTCTCACATTATGTTCATCATGACGATGACTCTCTATTTTTTTTAGCTTGAATATATCCGCAGTGTGCTGATACCGTATTGTGTTTGAGTGTTCCTTTGTGAGATCTCCAGTAGTGTGCAGCTTCAGTATTCAGCACGACTTAAATTGTGAGTATTCCCGCTGTGTGTCTGGTTATTTAATTCTGTATAGCAGTTACCCTGTAGGTTGAAAAGCCGGCTAAGTTTCCCGTGTCATAGTCCATCAAATAGAATAGGCTCTTAGGCTCTATACGTGAGGCATTGAAAACTGTCAGCCTAAAAGTCTTCAGTAAATCAAAGAAACATCATCAAATATTAAGTAATTACGTGAAATTTAAATATTTAGTTCCAACAAGGCTGGGGTTACTAGTACTTGGGGATTACCATCTCTCGGAAAGATCTATGCCGTATACAGAGAAGGAAATATGTTCAATAGGAATTGGACACACATAAAAATACATATAGAATAAAAAAGTTACATTACCGTGACTGGAACAATACTCAAATAACCCGCACATAGGAGACCGAAACAAATGACGACTTTTCGGTCCGACTTGGACCCTTATCCAATCATACGGTAATGGCCCAAGTAATGGTCCAAATCGGGACGAAACGCCGTCATTTCAGTCTCCTATGTGTCTGTGTGTTATCTGTGTAAAGATACATGCAGTCATAGGTGTTGATATAAGCCTAGAACCCATCTAGTGAGAAAATAATCTTTTATTGCACAAAATTCAGTACATCCGCAATATGCTGCTACTGTACGAGTGTAGGTATTTGGGACAAAGACGATATTTTTGTTTTTTAATAAATCCTGTATAGCGTAAAGCTGACGTAGATATTGTTAGTGTAAAAACACCAGCACTAGAGATCACACATATGCAAGCACAGCCTTGTCATATATGTTTTGCTTCTGGCGTTCACTGTATTTTTCTTCTTCAGAACACGAGACGCAGAAAATTGTTTTAAGGTTCTTACCGAGGTAAGTGAAAAATATGATCGTGGCTCAAAGGGTGAAGTGAAGTGGCATACAGAAAGAGAAGAGGGGAGGAGAAGAGGAATATAGAAAAAGGAAAGGAAGAGAAGAAGAAGGAAAGATGAAGAAAATATACAGGAAAAAATGAGAACTAAGGAGAAGTAAGAGAAGGAAGGAAGGAGGAAGAGTAGAGGGAATCCTTAGGGGAATAAAACATACTCTTAGAGAATTAGATGGATGATGAATGGCCTTGGATTCTCCACGAGAGAGTGAACACTGGAGAGCTGGATACAGAGTAGCAGAGGAGAAGTAATATGAGCCTGTACAACTTGTGTGCTCTACCAGATGAGGCATATCGATATATATTCATACAAATATTGTGATTCACACACACACACTACCGGGTAGCGGCCAGTTGAAGAGGCGGGGCCAGGAGCTGTGACTCGACCCCGCAACCACACAATGTGTGTATATATATATATATATATATATATATATATATATATATATATATATATATATATATATATATATATAACACTTCCTGCACACAATTAGCAGACCGTATAAAAAATCCGCCATAAATCAAGGGAGAGTAGCAATCCATTGTGTGGTAATTAAGACAGCAGCTTCAGGCCTGAGGTGAAACTCACTAATCCGACATAAATGACAAAATCTCTAAGTTATTGTTTGCCGTAACGACCCCCTCAGTGTTATTAAACCAAGAACCGTGAATAGGGGGAGAGAGAGGGGGAAAAAGGGGAGAAAGGGAAGAATATGCGAGGAAGGGAGAGGGTTATGAGCCACTAGAAGAAGGGATGTGCACGGGAATGGGAAGAGAAACACATTAGAATATAAAAGATTGCAGTGGTGGATATTGGGAGTCAGAAGGGGAAAGAGAGGGAATAAAAAGGATGACTGATGAAGAGGAAGGCTAAATGACACAAGGGGAAACGAGGGGAAGATACATCACCAGAGGCAGACCAGCAGCAAGGGGAAACAACGGATATTACATTTGTGAGAAAGGGAAAGTTAGATTAAAAAAAATATATTTGAAATAAGATGTAAATGAAAATGTGAAAAGCACATTCAATTTTTGTGTGCGCAAAGAAAATGAAAATTCCTCTGTTTTAAGTAATTCAAGGATACGCTGAGAGCTACTGAAATATTGGCTTTAACTTCCTTTGGCTTTTTCTCTTTTCCCCAAACAATATTTTTTTTTAACCATCATCAATGTAATAGTCACAGTTATCAGTTGAATTAAAATTACAACAGCCAAAACATCACCACCACCAATAATAATACGAACTATTATTAAGATTTATGCTATTAAAATAATAATAATAATAATAATAATTATTATTATTATTATTATTATTAGAAAAAAATCATAATCGTGTGGTAATGTAAGAGTGTGGTCATATTGTACTCTGTTGTGGTGGTGTGATTTCATGGTTGTGCATTGGTGTTGTGGTGTCTTAGGGTAGGATCGTGATGTAATGGTTTGGTGATGTGGTAGGATGGTGTGGTTTTGCCTTGGGAACAGCCACACACACACAGTTCGCAATTTGAGGTTACCCCCCCACTTCCCCCCACACACTGTGATGGATAACTTGAATATAAACGACCACAGTCATGGTCCCAACTAGTGATGAAAGTTTTGCACAACAGTAACACATCTTGCAATGATCGTAATCTCAAGCTCTAACACAGTGATGAGCTTACCACACGCACAATACAAGAAAGTCTGTGTTTTAGATCCGAGTCTTAATAGTTCAATAATGATGGAGAAAATTGTGTCGATCACAGTCGGGAGTTCTCATGGCGTGAAGAACTTACACCGACACTCACCACAATGTTTAACTCATAAGTAAATATATTATCAGGGGAGCGATGTGACGACGCATTAGAATGGTACGAAAGTCATCTATTTTTATTTATTTTCAGCAGAGTAATGCGTCACCATGTAGCAATACTTTTTTTTTCATCTGCGAAGTTTTAAACCTAGATGAATTTTAAGGTCTGTCTAACTGTCTATCTATTGATTTGAATATAACAGCTTTACCTAGATAACCCGCACAAGGGAGAGAGAATCTTACGACGACGTTTCGGTTTGACTTGGACCGAAACATCGTCACAGTCACATAGTTGCACAGTCACACAGTATGACTTTGTAAATGGTCCAAGTCGGACCGAAAAATCGTCGTGAGCTCCTCTCTCTATGTGCGGGTTATTTGTGTATTGAGTCACGGTATTGTGCCTTTTTTGTTCTTTAAAACTTTCTCAGTTTTTGACCAGTCAATAAGTGATTAAAATTTCTTATGTGAATAAGCAGAGCATTCGACTCCTGGCAAATATATGTGAGTAGACACAGACACACACACACACACACACAGACACACACACACACACACACACATACACACACTCTCTCTCTCTCTATCTCTCTCTCTCTCTCTCTCTCTCTCTTTCTCTCTCTCTCTCACATAGATAATTATAACACAAGGCTACACCATCTACTACTCCCTTAGCTCGTCAGCAATTCCCGTGTGGCAGCCTACTGACTGAAATCTCTATGAAGCTTGATGAGGTGAGTATGAAAGTGATGCTGTCAGATGTGTGAGAGTGATGCTGTCAGATGTGTGAGAGTGATGCTGTCAGATGTGTGGGAATGAAGCTGTCAGATGTGCGGGAGTGAAACTGCTTTCAGCAGATGTGTGGGAGCTCAGCTATCAGATGTGTGGGAGTGACGGTGCTTCATGCAGATATGTGCGGGTGAAGCTCTCAGAATATGTGTCTGTGGGATGCTGCTGTCAGAATATGTGAAGGAAGAGTTCCAGGTGCAGGAGGAGGTGGAGCAGCAGCAGCAGCAGCAGCAGCAGAACAAGGAGTATCATGCTGATATGATCAACATGCAGAGATCTGAATGCAGATCTGAATGCAGAGAGGGACGTGTTGAGGAGAGTAGGTCCAGAGATGACCATCACGACCTGCTTCAGTGTCATCATTCTAAATTGTTACTCACGTTCGTCTTTCTGCTCCCAGATCATGACCAGAATAATAATAATAATAATAATAATAATAATAATAATAATAATAATAATAATAATAATAATAATAATAATAATAAATACCAGTATATTTAAAGACATATAAATAGACACGCGTGTATTATGTACACGCTTGCATGAACTCGCATAGTATCTAGATGGAGAGTATACATTTTATCTAATCTGTATACACGTTATCTAATCTAGTACAACAGACATGTAAATACTTATGAACACCACACACACGCACACACACATACATACATACCGAGAAAGGTATCTCGGTATCCTCAAAGTCCGACCCTCTCTGCTTCAGTGTACACAAAACCAAACTTATTTAGTGAATATTTTTGAAGCTATACATTAGGCACCCTCCAGCATGTAAGGCAAAACAGAAAATACTTTATATTCATCAAATAAGATTAATGTTCTGAGTTAGACGGTAAGTATTCGCAAAGTGAAAGTGAAATAGAATAATTTGGGCACGTTTGCAAATGCTGCCGCTGCTTCCGAAAAAAGAACAAATTCGTACTGCTCGTTTACGAGCTCTTTGAAATATTGGAAAAGAAAATTGAGCTGTGTTTCCCAAATTTACCAATTGATCATTGACAGGCATTACGCCAATCTGTTGTTGGTTAAGAAGAACTGATCAAGGTTAAGGGATTGAACCCTTCAAATTTTAACTCACCACTTCTTCCACTGTCTTCAGTATCTAATCCGCTTCTGACTTTGTTAGAAAATGTCTTCTTTGTAGGGGAAACGTTACCTCAATAAAGATACCCAGGTGCTGTGCATGTGCCTTACTTGTCAACTTGTCGTTATTGTATACCGTTATTATGATATTATTTGGGGCCCCAGGACCTCACACGGGAGAGCACACATACATTAAACTGTCATGACCTTACGTACCCCCTATATCCTTTACCCTTCATTTAAAAACTCAACATTGACCCTTAGCTCTCTTCTCCCTTCCCTTCTTCTCTTCCTTACCCCGACCTTTGACCTATTCCCTCACCCTCATATCCTTTCCTAACACCCCCCCCTCATACTCCTCATTTTCCCACCCTGTCCCATTACATTCTGACCCTCGCCCCCATTCTCCCCTTCTATCCCACTCTCCCTTTCTTCCCTCTCCCCTCTTTTGGTTGTCATAAAGACGGATAAAGTTGACACTAAGTGGAACAAAGGTCGTCATAGGCTGAAGAAACTGATACGGATTGCTTATATTAGTAGAATAATGGGTGGGAGAGAGAGTTTCTTTGAGTTAAGCAAATGAAACAAGGGGAGTGGAGGGAAAGGGAGGGAGGGAAGAAAGAATTGCCTTGAAAATATGAATAATGAAGGAGGGGGGTGACAAAGAAAGGCAAGGAAAAATGGATAGGATTGAAAGGATGGAATGAGAGTTGTGGATATCACGAGAAAGGAAAGAAATGGATGTGGAGATGCGAAAAAGGAAAATGATAGAGAGAACATGTGGAAAAAATATAGAGAAAATGGACTCAAAAAGACTTTGAAAAAAGAAATTAATTCGAACTGAGGAGAGGAAAGAGAGACGCAGTGGAAAATTAGAGGATTGCTGAGGGAAGCGGGAAGTGAGAGAAGGATAACTGGAAGTTTTTCTACGTAGGGTAGAAAAACGAGACAAAGAAAGGGGAGACTAGAGGATAGGGGAAGTGGCGAAAAGGCAAGAAAACATTAAAGGGACGAGAATTAAGGTGAAGGGAGGAGAGGGAGGGTAAGAAGCGAAGGTTGATTAATTAAATATCTTACTAGGTTTGTATTGTATTCGTTCTTCTCTCTTTTTTCCAGGTGATCAAAGATCTCAAGTCCTTTATTTTAACCTAATTTCACTAATTTTCTCTTTCTCTAATTCTACTTCCATCCTCTCTTCCATCCAGCCATCCTGTACTCGCTTCATCCTTTCCACTTCTTTCACTTTTCTTCCCTCCTCCCTCTCACTATTCCTTCTAGCATCACCTCTCACTAATCCCTCCCACCACTCACTATCTCTTCTAACTTTCCTCTCCCTTTCCCTCCCACCTCCCTCATACTTTCCCTCTCACTTCCCTCATACTTTCCCTCCCACTTCCCTCATACTTTCCCTCCCACTTCCCTCTCACTTCCTCCTTCACCTCGGGTGTGTTTGACAGTGCCCTTGGGAGAAGATTATATTAAGGTTGACTAAATTGTAAATAGGATTGTTTTATTGTCAGGGATAAAGTTATATTAATCATCATAAAGACAGTAATTACAGTTAGATCAATGACGTTACTTTCCGCCAAAGGAAACTCAGAAAACGATGTAGTTTCTGAGTCTAACTTTGTAATTTTTATATTTCGGTCAACAAATTACCTTTCGTTCGCTACGCTGTTTTTCATTTTGCTTCATTTATTGAAGGGTGGCTACGTCGGTAGGTTTAGGAAAACTACGTTTGTTCAATTATTTCTCAGAAAAAATATCGGGATGATTATATGGGGATATAATTCAAGGGTAAATCATGAGATTTGTGTGAAGGATTTATTGTTTAAGATGATGATAGGAGGAGAACGAGATGTGTGGTGTTGGCGTGGTGGTTCTGTAACGTAGCTCTTGTACCTAACCTGGCTAATGTCAGGCGTTTTGTGCTAACATATATATATATATATATATATATATATATATATATATATATATATATATATATATATATATATATATATATATATATATATATATATATATTAGTAACACATCGGCCGATTCCCACCAAGGCAGGGTGGCCCGAAAAAGAAAAACTTTCATCATCATTCACTCCATCACTGTCTTGCCAGAGGGGTCCTTTACACTACAGTTATAAAACTGCAACATTAACACCCTTCCTTCAGCAACAGGTTAGGTACAAGAACTACGTTACGGAACCACCACGCCAACACCACACATCTCTTTCTCCTCCATAATATAGCTTCCATATGTACTCTTCTACTCTAATCTACTAACTACTCCTTCAGTGTTGTTCGGCCAGATAGATTCCTTCTCAAGCGCCTGGTCATCTGCTGTAGTTACATCAGTACTTCATTTCTGCTTCTTATCTATACCACTTAGCTAGTCATCATCAAATTCTCCGGTGTGAAGGCAACACTAACAAGTTTTACGTTCCCGTACCACGACCCAACTAGGCGAGCAATAAAAACCTTTGCTGCTTACTGGAAGCTGTATGTTGCTGGACTTCTAATTTTTTACTGGCACTGTGCCCTCTGGCACTATGTCCAGCTGAGTGACACTGTCCTTCTGGCTGGCAATGTGTCTCTCTGTTTATAGCCCTCCCTCGGTTTATGACCCAAGGGTCCGATGGTGCCTGTTTTTTTCCCCCGGTTCTCGTATCCACACTACTCCCTCCATTGTCCGTTTTTCATTATCCTGACCTCATCTGTCTAGACAGAAATAGCGGCAGCTAGACAGGGACTTGAAACATTTCCTGCTTACAAACACTGAGAACCTTGGAACTCGCAGGGAAATATCTTTCCTCCGTTGCAGTCACTCAGGATATCTTTTTGTAATTATCTTTACGTAGTTACAAGAGTGGAGCTTCGCTCGTGGCGTTCTGTTAAATGTAACTTTTTTTTTTAAACTTTGAACTAGTTTGAGGAAAAACTCTGGCAACTGAGTCATTTTCATAACAACTTTATGTAACATTGCATAAGGAGTCGCGTGGTGCTCAGTCCACTCCTCATCCACATTAGTTAAAAAAAAAAAAAAAAAAGAGTAATAAAAAATTTCGCTCTTCTTCTTCTACAGTTTACCCTTGTTTTCTTTTGACCATCTCCTTGTGGCTAACCACTGGTGACTGCCTTATGACGATTTTTCGTTTAGTTACCGAACCCATCTTCTTTCTGTACAAAAAATCTATTCTAATAGCCTGTTCCATATTTTTATTTATTTGCAATTTCTGCTTCTTCTTCAGACTGATCCAGGCTGAAGCACTGAATACCTCCTATCAAGACACAGGCGTATTACCTCCCCTTCCACTGTTTCCACTATGTAATCTCTGTAGTGAGTTGATAAAGCCACTGGTTAGCAAACCGTCTCCTCCTTCAGCTTCCAGGCCAAAACAATCAGAGTTTGTCAACATACTTGTATTTTTCTCACTGTCATTATTAGATACCTTCGTATTCACTCTATATTATATCTTCTGTCTATGTGGGATTTATTTGCTCGCTGTTCCGGGTTCATGACACTTGTGTCATGATGAAACAGGATTATGTTGTATTGCGAGAAGCTTTTCTCATATTGCAAAAGGCTTGGCCATCCTCCAGACGTCCGTTAATATGGCAATTCTCATTAGATCATTCATTAAGCCTGAGTGACTTTCATTTAGTAATATCTGTTCTCCCTCACTGGATGTTTCATTCTCTCAAAATTTAATTATCACGAAGTAATGTCTTGTCATGTATTTATCTTTTGTATATTACGTCTGGTCTCATGTGTCCTAAGAGAGAGAGAGACAAAGAGAGAGAGAGAGAGAGAGAGAGAGAGAGAGAGAGAGAGAGAGAGAGACAGAGAGACAGAGAGAGAGAGAGAGAGAGAGACAGAGAGAGAGGAGGAGGAGGAGGAGGAGAATGGGATGAGAGGCTGTGGGGGCAGAGTTAGGAATTTAGAGCATGCGAGTAACATCCATGAATTGTCTATGAATATTTTGAGCTTGACATTTCACAGGAAGCAGACACCCATTCAGAGGGAAATTCCCAGGACCCGAGAAAGACAATGAGAGGCCGCCAAGTCCCTGTGTGTGTGTGTGTGTGTGTGTGTGTGTGTGTGTGTGTGTGTGTGTGTGTGTATGTGTGTGTGTGCTCTGCCCACTTCCTGATTTTCAGGACCAGAAACCTTTGCGATGCATTAGGGTCGAATTCAGTCGAACTAGGGAGAAAGAGGGGAGGCTCTGAAAACATTGGTTTCACTTAAGGTTTTCTTGC
>WNWK01001137.1:242500-270000 GCA_009830355.1 Cherax destructor | reverse complement strand
GCGAATTCCTAGCATTGTAAAAATCTCTAGTTGTGTCGATGCATGCAGGGATGAGATGAAAAGCTGTAAGCCTTCCTGCCTGAAAGCTGGCTGCCTTGGAATAACGTCTAGCGAAAGCTGGATGCCAAGGTATTGGACCAGTGTGGTACGGTCGGTAAAGCACTGCGTACCTTGTCATGAGGTTCGTAGGTTCGAGTCTCCGTCGGCCAGAGATCAGTGTTTGTGAATATTTCGCCTGCTCTTGCGAATTCCTAGCATATATATATATATATATATATATATATATATATATATATATATATATATATATATATATATATATATATATATATATATATATAAATATATATAAATATATATAAATATATATATAATATATATATATATATATATATATATATATATATATATATATATATATATATTATTGTGACCATGAACGAGTGGTATTGAATCAATAACAACACTGCGAAAATCACATGACGCCTTAACCCACTGAACCACACAAGGTAGGATTGATTCAATACCACTCGTTCGTGGTCACATATATATATATATATATATATATATATATATATATATATATATATATATATATATATATATATATATATATATATGTATGTATGTATGTATTTTTTGTTCATCTAGCCTCACACCGGCTCTTGGAAGTCGGTGACCAAACACTGTAGGTGGATTTTGGAAAACGTGCGAGAGTTGGAGAAGTTTGACCTTTTTTATGCCATGAGCAAGTCATTGTAATGGAAATGAAGGTGTCGCGCCATTGCCTAATCTCAAGGGAAACAAATTTATTATTATTATTATTAGAATATTTTAATAATAACTTTTTTATTTAATAATTTCCAACTTAGTGTATACCATATTTTCTTTCAAATTTCTAAATATTTAGTAGGGTACTCCTATAAAAAATCATGCACGTAGTTCCATGAATAACTAAGCTCATCTTCAACGATTGAACCTGACGACCAAAGCTACGGCTTTTATGTAAAACATAAATAACATAATTATGCTTGACCTATTAGGTTTAATGCCTATCGACTATACGAAGGTAGTTCATTAAGGTTGCATGAAACTTGAAAGTATGTCAGTGAGTAATATTTTAACCACTAAAATGTAGATTATTAAGGTTGTATAATTGAGTTTAAAGCCTGTCGACTACACGAATGTCATTAATCCACCTGCTTCTTAGATTCCCTCTTTTCCCTTCTCGTCTCTCCAGCTCTTTCCAGACTCCGCCCCCACACTCCAGCTCTTCCCAGACTCCGCCCCCACATTCCAGCTCTTCCCAGACGCCCCCCTCACTCCATCTCTCGCCAGACGCCCTTCCTCCTCACTCCAGCTCTTTCCAAACGCCCTTTTCCCCTCACTCCAGCTCTTCCCAGTCTTTCCTCACTCCGCTCTTCTCTCTCCTTGGCCCCTCCTGGGAGCTCTCTTGTACCTCAGTCAGAATATTATGCATATTGCGTATCTCGTACCACAAGTCAGTTTGGGAGTACCCACGCGGAAGCTGAGATAAAGATGTCACGAAGGAGGAAGTCTTGAGAGAGAGAGAGAGAGAGAGAGAGAGAGAGAGAGAGAGAGAGAGAGAGAGGAGGATGGTTTCTCCTTCATGCTAGTCTCTTCTCATTTATTATTAACAATATCACATGTGATACTGGTGACTACACACTCTGCTCTTATTTTCTTCATGTCTCTATAACACTTCTGTAACATCCCGTTGAATCTCCCCTTTAAGGGAGGCTCTTGATCCAAGATGTTGGAGCTGCATGCTCACCTTTCTTGGAACAAATGTGATTGCTACCCATTTTTCCTGGGTGCTGTTTAGCCTCTACGGATGGAACGCTCTCCCCGCATTTAGTAATAACAATCTTAGTGAATCTCTTAATTTCAGTTCCTTTTTTCTGTTGTAGTTCAGTAGTAACTCATTGAAATTTTAATTAAACATATTTTTTTTACATGTATTGAAAGGCCGCTCAGGTATAATTTTATTTTTAATCTTATTTTTTATGCTAAAAAATATTAGCTATTATCAGGAAAATTTAAGTGTTACTTTTTTCTTTTAACCGGACGTATGTGAGATATGTTACCACAGCAGCCAAAATTTTGGTTGCACCTGTTTTTAAAAGTCGGTAGTTATTGAATAAATTTTGTGGATAATTTTTATATATGATCTTTTCGTTGACTTTAATTACATGCGATTATATATACCGAAGCTGCATGTCTCTCAGCATATATATATATATATATATATATATATATATATATATATATATATATATATATATATATATATATATATATATATATATATATATATATATATATCGTGACGAATAGGTAAAACTTGCGATTTTGGCTTAATTAGCAACGCTCTTCTTGCCGAATAAGGCAATAATTTCGCAAAAATCATTCTGAACCTAACTAAAAAAAATATATTTCATTGTGTTTGTTTATTATTAAATTATTGTAAACTTATCTAAAATATATTTAGTTGGGTTAGGCTAAATTAAATTGCGCTTGTTATAATAAGGCGAGGTAAGTTTTCTAAGGTTCTTTTGGTACAAAAGTATTAATTTTTACATGAACCTAAATGAAAAACATTTATATCTCTAAACGTATAAGAGAAAAGAACTTAATTTTAAATGAGTTCTTGATAATTGACGAATTTTACCTATTCGGCTATGACTTCCTATTTAAGGGATAAAAAGTATTCTGACAGGTAGTGAACTGCTTACATTCAATTTTAAGGGAGGTGAGAACTGAGTGGTGAAGGGAAGCGGTGGTAGGAAGTGAAGAAGTTTTGAAAAGTGGGAGGAAGAGAATGCAAAGGAAAGGGAGAAGAAAGAGCGAGAGAGAGATGGACAGACATTCGGCCAGAGTTGAAAAGTAAACAATAGCCTGGCGATGACAAATCTGGAGTGATCATTGTCTCTAAATATATCATGGAAATTATGAATCAGAATAAAAAAAATTACATAATTCATCGTTCATTGTAAGAGTGCATTGTGTGTTGTCATGTGTAATGTTGTGGGTGTACCGTGTTGTCTCATGCGTAATGTTGTGAGTGTATTGTGTTGTGTCATTTGTAATGTTAGGTGTTTATCTTTTTCCTTTCCTCCCTTCCATCCTCTCAACCTCTCCATCCACTTCATATATACACATTATACATACATACGTATATACATTCATACGTACACTTTATAAATACAGAGTCAACCCCACTACTGTTTATTCTCAAAATATTAACCTCTCTTCCTCCTTTGCCTTTTCTTCCTCTCTTCTTCTCCTCCTCTCTCCTTTTCCTTCCTTAATCCTCCCCTATCTCTCTCACTCATATATTATAATCTAACCCTATCTTACTCTACCTCTCTCTCTCTCTCTCTCTCTCTCTCTCTCTCTCTCTCTCTCTCTCTCTCCGTTGCCCTGTTCACTTTTCCATTACCTTTGCCCCCTCTTCTGCCTTATCTTATTCTCCATCCCCCTGCCAATTGCTTTCTTCACCATTATCTTTTTCCACTTGTGATTAGACATATCTCACGTTTCTCTCGAAATAATAGATCAAAAGAACACAGGGGTCAATGCATCGATATGAAAGAGGGGTGAGGAAAAGGGGATAAGGGAAAGCAGTAAAATAGGAATGGATATGGGCGTAAAGTGACGATAGAAAGATAGTGAAACGGGAGAATGCAAAGTAGGAGTGGGGAAGAGCTGGAAATTGCTGAGCGGAGGGGAATGAGGTTAGATACGGAAGACATGTGAACACAGTGAGAGAGAGAGAGAGAGAGAGAGAGAGAGAGAGAGAGAGAGAGAGAGAGAGAGAGAGAGAGAGAGAGAGAGAGAGAGAGGCAGACAAACAGACAGATAGGAAGGCAGAATTTCCGCTCTTTTTTTTTTTGGCCAGGTGTCAGAGGTATAATATTGTTGTTGGTGTTCTTGTGTGCTGGTATCATTGTGTTCACTCCAGACGGGGCATTAAAATGGAATTTTAACGAGGTAATTATATTATAATGCTTTTGTGCTTTCGTCCAACCAGCGCGCTACGCCCGTAGACAATGAAAGGCAAGGTACTACCAGGCTCTTGAAAAGTTTTTACACACACACATACACCACACACACACACACACACACACACACACACACACACACACATATACACACACACACACACTCCTTTTTGTTCCACCATGTTACCGGTCGTTCGCGTCCATACCTTGCAGCTGTGGACAGTTACTCTCTACAGTTACACAACAGGAGGTTCACCGTTGACAACAGCAAGCTTATATTTTAGGCTTATAATTTTCATCGTTCGTGGATCTCCTTGTATGCGAAAAGTCCATTTGTGAAGGGATTCAGGGAAGCCAGTTAGCTGGACTCGAGTCCTGGAGATGGGAAGTACAGTGCCGACCACTCTAAAGCAGGGGTTTGGGATATTTGCTTTTTAGAGTGACATCTAAACACTGTCGTATCTTCACGCCTCTGGCAAGACAGTTATAGGACTCGAGTCCAGCTAACTGGCTTCCCTGAATCCCTTCACAAAATATTACCCTGCTCACACTCCAACAGCTCGTCAAGTCCCAAAAACCATTCGTCTCTACTCACTCTAACACACTCACATATGCCTGCTGTATGTTCAAGCCTCTTGCACACAAAACTGCAACTAGATGAATACAAGTAGGGGAACACAAGTAGGCGAGTACAATTAGAAGATATATGAGTACATCTAGGATGAGTACATCATTGAGTAACGCATCGGTCGTCATTTTCGCTTGCTTGTACAGATACCAAAAAAAAAAAAAAGGTCTGAAAAAAAGTTGAAAATACAGCCAATTTTTTTTAATTACTGTCCCGTAATTGAGTGGGCCAGTTCCCCTCGCCATTGTTTCTGCGAACAGTGGCGAACAATTTTGTTTCCTTGGTGTGGAGGTGAAAATAAAAAGCGAATAAATGTAGATTTTTTAGTTGCAGTTGCAGCCTTTTTTTTTTTAATGTTAGCGACAAAAATTGCGGATGACACTGTTTTGTTGACTGATCCCGGTAGAAGGAACTAGTAGAATGTTAGAAAATATTGCTGGGATGTGTAGGAGAAGGATGGTGAGAGTGTTAGAAGGTTTGCCTGTGTGAATGTTAAATAGCCGACGAAATTCAGTGCTGGAAGATTTCACGTTGAAATGTGTAGGAGACCAGTAATTATTCGAGCGTTCAGCTCACAACTGAAATAACCTGGGTTCGATTTCCAGTAAGGGCGAGACAGATGGTTAAGTCGTTTTATACCCGCTACCCCTATTGGCCCAACAGTAAACAGGCTCCTCTCTTGGGTAGCATTCTAGGGTGGTGGAAAGTTACCTTAAATCTGACAGGGTTTTGAAAGGATCTTAAGGCAGGTTAAATATTCTTAGCAATGTAAACAACAGAGTGAGAGTATATGTCAGCATGAAGAAAATCGTGTGTGTATGTGAAAAACATACACACAAACGTTTAATAACAGTTTGTGTAAAGAGTGGCAGCTGTGAACGTGTTTATTCACCGGATGTATAGCTGTATTATATAACTGTATTGTATGAAGCCTTGATATGCAGAACCGGCTTTTATTGGCACAGCGTTTCGCTCTGTGTAGCATCTGAACACTACACAGAGTGAAACGTTGAACCATGGAATGCTTGTACGAGGAAAGTTTGTTCTAAGTACTGCGTCTTTGTATTCATAATTTTTAATCACTAGTCAGGATTGATAAAGACAACGGTGAGAGAGTAGACGTGGCTAGGTTTACTGAATTAAGAAACGAAGTTGTCACAGATACATACCGAGAGGGAAAAAATATATATATATATATATATATATATATATATATATATATATATATATATATATATATATATATATATATATATATATACTGTATTACACCTCTAGGTGTATTTACACCGAGATACAACGAGAGTTGTGTATAGCAGTATCGACTTCACCTAGGCGCGGTCCATAGGCTTTAAACCTAACAAGTTAACGAACGCCGGCGAGAGGGAAAAGTGAACGCAGGCGAAGCTGGGGAAGAAATGGAGTGAGCGCAGGCGAGGCATGAGAAGAAATGGAGTGAGCGCAGGCGAGGCTGGCGAAGAAGGTATGATAGCCACTTATTTTCCCGACACTTCATTCCCTCTACAGGGTCTTAAGGCTACGTTTATATTCTGGGATGATGGCCCTCACTGTCATGTATCATGTCTCGTAATTCTGGGAGTTCCGACTCTTTCCCAGCAGGAAGGAATAGCCAGGTTAATTATGAGCTGCAAACTTCAGGATGATAACAAACGAAAATACAGCGAAAACAGACTAAATAAGAACAAGAAACAAGAAGGCTTTAGAAGGCCTCTGAATTCAGAACTCTTTATGACGAATGCTTTCACAGTTCTTTTTAAATTTTACGAATATACAAAAAAGAATGAGGGCGATGACGGAAGATGGGATAAACAGAAGGAAATGACTTGTACCTGTGTACGTATGCTTGTGTGAGAATGACAGTGAACGCACCTGTGCAAATGCCTTTGCAGGTAAGTGCATGGGTGTTGTCATGCATGCATTGAGGTAGTTTCACCAGGAGTGGCCTTCACGTCCTAGGTACAAGTCATAGACTAAGATTTTAGCTCCAGATCCCTATGCTATGTTACATGTATGTTGCCAAGCTGCTGCTACGTCGCTTTCCAAATATGAAGTACGCCATTATACCAAAAAAAGTGCTACGAACAAGTTAGAATTAATTTTACAAGTAGTTAAAATCAAAAGACAAAAATCCATCGGACAATTTATTCCATGCTCTTCTTACAACTACAACAACAATAAATAACTAACAAAAAGGCAAAATACCGTGACTGGAACAATACACAAATAACCCGCACATAGGCCTATATATATTGCCTCCTTCTCTCCTTTCTGTCAGTATGACTTTGTAAATGGTCTAAGTCGGACCGAAACGTCGTCGTAGGCTCCTCTCTCCTAAGTGCGGGTTATTTGTGTATTGATCTACAACAGATTAAACATCTAAAAGATAAGTACTGTTAGACAATAACCAAAATAGGCATCTGTTAAATGTTGTCTATAGCAATTACAATGTTGCCCAGAGTCAAGATTCTTCAGGAGTCTGAAGACGTGTGAACCATGGAGAAACAGACTGCAGTAACTGGAATTCCAACGGGAAGTGACTTGGAGCGCTAAGCTCCTTGATTCAACAAGAAGGAATTTATAAAGAGATCCTCATGCAATGTGAGGGGTTTTATCAAAGCAATCCAGAGGCATGAAAGCAGGGAAATATATATAGTAGCATGGAGGTCAGTTGTAGGGTGACCAAAATTGTTAACGTCACCTGACAGCAGTGTCCTGACGGCATTTTGGGCATTTTTTGAGCATCGGGGTTTTTTCAGGATCATGCGTCAACCTCTACCCTTTCATCAACCTTGTCTTCATCCCTCCTACTCCTTTTTTTTTCAGTTTATCTCCCATCTTATTCCGTCTCCTATGTGCATTCCAATGTCCAAATCCATGTCCTTCTTTTCTTTCCCTTGCACTCTTTCTTCCCTCCCTACATCACACCTTCACCTCCCCCCCTCCCATTCCGCAACACTTCCCTCCTTCCCTCCCTGGCTCCACCACACAAACAACTCCAACCTCGTAAGTGCATTCTCCATCATCGAAGGACTCTGACATTTTGGTCAGCTGGCTCACCCTCACCACAGCCCCACCTTCCTCACGTGCTTCCTCACCATCTCCAAATCTTCCCCTCCACCTCCCAACTTCTTTCCCAGCTTCGCTGCTCTTCCTGTACAATACAATGCAATTTATTTTGAAAAGCATACAAGGGATGCATTTTTTTTTATGAAAAGCCCATAGCAGGTGTGACTATATTATAGGTCAGTTCCTTTTGTAAGCACAGTCTTCATAACAAAGTTAAAAAAATAATGCAGACTAGGGCGACATCTCCTTCGATGCTCTTGACCATATTATGTAGTGATTGTCTCGTTGGTTTGAATATAATAATAGTATGCAATACCGATAAGTTGATAAGTAAGACATATATGAAACAGGTATCTTCATTCCGAAACATTTCACCTACACAGTATTGAATCGAAGTAATATAAGTAAGAATGTAATAAGTGAGAGGCAATGTAGCAAGCCTATTGGGTAAGTCCCTCTCAAATCCAACCTTACTCACTCACTACTAGTGGCCTGGCAATAAAGTTGTCGAAGAAGTCCTTTCTTAGATTTGTTGGATGTAGGTGAAGGGGAGACGTGGAAGTGTTTTCTACCTCACTTTCTTCGCATCTCCCCCAATTTATTTTCTTCTTCATACAAGCAATTATGTACTTCCTTTTTTTCCTACACTTCTTTCTTGCTAATAATCTTCCCTCTCTTCCTTCCGCCTACTCTTATTTCCATCCCTTCTTTCTCTCCAACTGACTTCCACTTTCTTCCTTTCACACCTGCCACAATACAATTTCACAATGTCTGTCACTGAGCACCTTCTTCTTGTCAATACGCTACAGCCGCCTCGGGCTCCGCCTTCCTGTAAATATGCATGCAGGCGAATCCCTGGCGAGTACTTGTTGTCTCAGCTGTACCAGCAACACTTCTGTCTCCTCAACGGGAAATACTGTATGCCAATACGAGATCAAGCCACTCATAGCTAATCATCCATCTTGTTTTCGGGGAATAAAATGAGGCTCCTCCTCACAGATGTAAAATACTAAGAAACTAAAAATGAAACACACACATACGTAGTGCAAGTTGTGTGTGTATGTGTGTGTGTGTGAGAGAGAAAGAGAGTGCGTGCGTGGGGCGTGGGCCGCGTGCGTCACCTGGGCTTGTAACATTCAAGAGAGAATCAGCGAGCTGCTGTGCCATGCATGCACGACCTCTCTCCCCTGCTCAGGTGATCTCCAGCGGAGACGAGCCTCTGAATTATCCAGCATCCCAGCTCGATCTCTCGCTGCTTTCACGGATGCTTGTGGCCAGTCATTGGCTTGTATAGAACTATATTGCTTTTACAGATATGTTGCGTTTGTGTCTGATGGTTGCTGGAATTAATTAACTGAACAATCGAGGTCGGTTTCCGTGATATATGGCAACCCTGCCTAGAAATTCTTCGTTCGTTTTCCAATTTATTATAGTGAGTCAGTTTCTGAGCATAATGAGTAGAGATCAAAATTAAATACAACATATGTTAAGCTACTTTAGCCATAATTAACCGCTATTTACGTAAAATTGAGTATCAATAACAAAATTATATAAGCGAGAGTTTTTTTTTTTATGTTGGGTACATCCCCAGTGTTCAGCTACACTACTACGATAAGAACAAGGTAGCTATAATTTCCTGTCATATTCCATCAAACAGGATGGGATGTATGCATGAAGCAATGAAATGTATCATTCTGAGCTGGGAGATTTCAGTAAGGCGACGAGGGAGGATATTGTCAGGTATTCATCGATGGATTCGGTAGCTACGACAACTTCAAAAGTTTCGTTCCAACAGAATTTGAATTCCTAGTACTTTCCAATACTGTTGCTCAGGATGGTCTATCTTGTACTCTAAGAGAGTGGAATTTAGAAACGTATTAGTATCATCACAGAGGGAGACAAAAATTTATATACCTACATATATACATACATTATACACTATACACACGTTAACGTTTGACAGTGGGGATTCATCATCGTCGCTCAAATAACTCGTTTTTTTCTTTAAGGGTGGAAAATGGGATGTATATAAGTGCATTACTGCCTAGGTTGTCGTCCCTTCATTGGCCAGAGAGTGTGATTATAGCAGCATACATCAATTTAGACAAATATCCAAATAGTAACTAGCAACACATGAAATACCTTTAAGTGGACAATGGAGAAAAAATTATCAATATACAGATATGTAAGACAGGTCGTACTCAGCCTGAGGTGTGGTCTTGGGCTGGGCCCTCCTCCTCAATTCTAGACTTTCTATTACCTCTCTTCGCCAGTTGTTTTTACTCAATTAGTTTTCCTTGTTGTTTCTGGGCACTCGATTAGTTCTTGTCAGTTCTGGACACTGGAGAATGTATATTGTGAAAGTTTCTTCCTCCTTTTTGAAGCACTTCCTGTGCAGTAATTCTGTTAAAGATGATCCGGAGGTTAATTCCATCTTGACTTAACTCGTTGTTTTAAGGCTGAAACCTTGAAAAACAGATAAAACATACCTACCTGCCACATCTACGACGTCGGGAACACACCACCACCTTGAAAAACAAATAACGCGTACCTACTTGCCACTACGTTGGGAACTCACTATCAGTGTCAGCGAAATCCAGCGAAGTTGCTTGGTGTGCATTCCAAAAAAATGTATTCTCTCATTTTAAACGTCAAAATAAAAGGCCGGGCGTTACCTAGTAAGTCCTATCATGGTGCTGAAGATAGCACATAGCTGGACGCGCCAACGCCAGGCGTTTCTCGTCATTTTTATTACTTTTTATGGTACCAACCATATGAAGTAGAGCACAGTACAGCCAGACACACCATCAACAGACTTAACTTGCCATTTACTCTGATTTTATGATACCCAACACGCAGGAGTATAACCATCTAATTCCTGGTTTGTTTACACAATCACTGGGATGGCTGACAGGAACGGTGCTTTCTGCCCCCGTGGTTGCGCAGGTGGCTAGCTGTTCCCTGCTTCTTTACATGTAAAAGAAAAAACTATTTACTTTCACATTATCTTTTAATTCTTGAGTGCAATAACCTACTCTCAGGTTCTGAACTCCGTTACAGAAACACACACACATACACAAGTGCCTTTGACAACTAGTAACTACACACACACACACACTCATATACATGTATACCTGGAGTATACCTGGAGATAGTTTCGAGGGTCAACGCCCCTAGTCTGTGACCAGGCATCATGGTGGAACAGGGCCTGATTATCTAGGCAGTTACTGTTGGCCGCACGCAACCGGACGTACGAACCACAGCCCGGCTGGTCAGGTACTGACTTTAGGTGCCTGTCCAGCGCCTTCTTGACGACAGCCAGGGGTCTGTTGGTAATCCCCCTTATGTATGCTGGTAGTGCTGAATAGGTAAAATTGGTCAATTAGCAAGAACTCATTTAAAATTAAGTTCTAAAATTTTCTCTTGTACATTTAAAGATATATTTTTTTATTTATGTTAATGTAAAAATTAATATTTTTGTACCAAAAGAACCTTAGAAAATTTACCTAACTTTATTATAACAAGCCCAAATTAATTTAGCCTAATCCAACTAAACATATTTTAGATAAGTTTACAAAAATTTAATAATAAACAGACACAATGAAATATATTTTTTTTCATTAATTTCAGAATGATTTTTGTGAAATTATTGCATACACAAATTTTCGCTTGCCTTATTCGGCAAGAAAAGCGTTGAAAAAATCGCAAGTTTTACACACACACACACACACACATATATATATATATATATATATATATATATATATATATATATATATATATATATATATATATATATATATATATATATATATAGCCTCGGAGAAGTGGATAAAAAGGGTTCAAGGAAGAATATTTGCATAATATGGGACAAAAGATTTAAGAGATGCATTGTTGATATAAAGATGGCATATACAGTACATGAGGTGTACATGAGATACATGTCTAGTACATATTGTTACGTGTTTGTCACTGATTATAATACGAAAATCTCATCCAGCTCCTCAGAGCTGGGGCGCGTGCCCAAGATACAGCATGCATTACCCCTCCAGCCGAGTTGCTGGAACAGAAAACTAGCTGCCCTGGGATCCCTATGTCGGTACACTACACAATAACAAGTACACCGTACTACTGACACCTAGTTAAGGAACTTAGATGCACTCTTTTCCCATTAGCCAAGGGTCTCCGAGCCTATGGGAACAAACATATAAGGATGGGCAAGTTCTCCATATTTTCTAGACTTTTGGGACTCCCTGAATCTGGCAGCTGGTGTATTGGAGATAGGTATCAGCCACCTGCTTGCCGTCTGTCCAGGCTTGAAGGGTGATACCATCTGAATGCTTTTGGCTGCCATCAGATTTGCATAGTTGGGGTGGCTCTCTTATTGCTGGGCATCCGGCTGTTGTGAGGCTCCTCTTGATAATGCTATTAACCTCTTCATGTCTTGCAATCTTTCCCTCGGATTTACAGCACACAAGACCATGGTACAAGAATCGGTCTGCTGCTTCACTGCCACAAATACACCTGTGTTCGGCGAAACACTAGTGCGGATGGTCTGTGGGTCGAGGTGGAGTTGCTGGAGTTGGAAACAGCCAACAGAAAGTCCGCTGCATGAGGAGCTCTCACTGCCAGGAGGCTGGCTCTGTCCTTAACCGGCACACTCTGAAACATTGTTGAGGCTATGTTCTCCACTATATATATATATATATATATATATATATATATATATATATATATATATATATATATATATATATATATATATATATATATATATAATAACAAGCTACCCTTTTGTGGCTAAAGAATGGTGCAAAGACTCATCCAATGAGACCATATTTGTATAAGAATGGAGTGATGACTGTAACCACCACCTGCTCCTCTAACCCTGGAGCAGCTCAACTTAGGAGCTTGTAGAAATGTTTGATCCTCACTCTAGCTACATGGTAAGAAGATGTGTGTGTATTGAAGAGGGTTGAGAAAAAAAAAACTGACTAAAATAAAACAATGGTGATTTAATTAATAATATAATATAATATAATAACTAGCTAGTTAATTAAACATTACTAGGCTAATTACTAAAACAATTTGGTACGATTATCAAAACAACACGAATCTAATTAATAGAGCAATACCACAATACAACGATACCATCTTATTAACACAAACTACCTTTTAATTAATGAATGAATTCCGCCTAATTAATAAAACAATGCTGCCTAATTATATAATATCTACTAATTAATAAAAAAAACACCAGCTTAATTTACTAAACAATACCAGTCTAACTAATATAAATTTGTGAACGCTCAAAAATGATAACTAGAGAAGCAAATCAGAAAAAACCGAAGAAAAATTAAGATATGGGTTCTGGAGGAAAAAGTTTTCAACGAACGTCAGTCATGTAAGTCTAAAGACATGAATGTTGGTGGGGAGCAGCGCTCCTGAGAGTATAAACCTTTTAGCGCCTCGGGCCAGATGATATATGCTGGGGTGTAACATTCTCCGAAATCATTTTAATAGCCGTGTTGTGCCCTCGGCAAGAATTATTGCACGTACACACACGAATATTCCCGCTATTAAACACATTCATCATGCCCTGTCGGAAATTTCCTTATTTGCCTCTCCTGGAAAAACAAAGAATCGACTGGTATTTAGGCAATTTTTTCAGCCCAAATACTATATATTTAGCTTATAAGTATTTAATGGATGAGGACAAAATTGAAAACATCGTTTTAATATTCATTCAGTATTTTAGTGCTGATCAATCTGGTCTACACAGTGCATTTTTTTAAGCACACAATATATCTCAGAGTAAGACACCAAATGTTGAATGAGAAGAATAAGATTGACAAAGCATGACATTTAAGCATCAGGAAATCATAGGGAGCAATTTAATGTTTGAACAATGAAAGTGAACGCAGTGGATTGTTTATGTATCAGGGGAACAACAGAAGTAAGAATTGGCCTAGCAGGAAGTGACATATTTCTCGCTATGATAAAAGTAACAATAACAGAGGGAGATAGACAGGCTCAACATGCATGAGGGTTTCAGGCATCATTATCAGTTTGCCCCAGTCAGATCAGATACTGTTAAAGGCGCAGGAATAGAGCCCTATACATTTTCTAAAAATAAAAACTCGCTTGTCGACTTACCGAAACAACGTGGAATTCAGTAGCAGTCGCATCCTTCTTACAGCATCTGTGTGGCGGTCAAGAAGGAAAATAAATGACTAGCTGCTGGATCATTGGTGTTATATTGTATCTCATTACTAACTTAAAGTCTTTAACATTATTAATGGTGAAAAATCAAGAAGAGTACCTTAATGTGGCACATTAATTACCTTCATACTGTCAGAGTGGTATTAACTCCAGTGCTAGCTAGGTGAAGACTCCCTACTACGCCATCAAAAGAGCATATAATTTCATTTCTTTTCAAATAAATATAAGTACTTTAAAGTGCTGCTCATATGGAGAGAGCCTAACTCTGGTGTTTGTCTGCAGTTTGTCTTCTGCCAGGTCCAGCTCTGAAGCAAATCTGACTGCCACGCTAACAGAGCCTCACGTGGTAACTTATGTTGGAAGTGGTATAAAATGCAGTCAAGTTGATAATTAAGACACATGTGCAACAATAGGGTATCTTTATTGTTGCAACATTTTGCCTACTCGGTAGGCTTCATTAAACTGCTCTACATTCTGTGTATTTGACTGAGGAAGCTTACCGCATATGCGAAACGTCTCGACAGTAAATACTATATCCAAATGTTGCAGACGTGGTAACTTGTTGGAGTTATCATTAAACATATGACATCGAACATCACGTCATTTATTCATTACCTTAATCAAACTTCTCTTCCTGCTACACTTATTCTTATTCTGCGTAATATATTGACAGGAGGAATTATCAAGACTACATGAACCTGCTCTCCCATCCTGTGTGAACCTGCCCTTCCATCCTATGTGAACCCGCCCTTCCATCCTATGTGAACCCGCCCTTCCATCCTATGTGAAACCGCCCTTACATCCTATGTGAAACCGCCCTTCCATCCTATGTGAACCCGCCCTTCCATCCTATGTGAACCCGCCCTTCCATCCTATGTGAACCCGCCCTTCCATCCTATGTGAACCCGCCCTTCCATCCTATGTGAACCTGCCCTTACATCCTATGTGAACCCGCCCTTACATCCTATGTGAACCTGCCCTTCCATCCTATGTGAACCCTCCCTTCTATTCCGTGTGAACCCGTCCTTGATCTATTTCCCGTTCGTTTCATCTTCATTCCCTTCCCTTCTATTTCCGCCGGATCCCTTTCCTTCCTCTTTGCCCTTCCCTCGTCCCCTTCCCTTTCCCCTAAACCTCCCACGCTTTTCCCCTTACATCATTCGCCCCCACCTCTCCCTCCCCACACTTTCCCCTCGCTTCTCCCTTCTTATCTCCTTCATATCCTCCCCTCGCACTGCTCTACCCTCCCCACCTCCAACCCTTTTCTCCCCTCTTCTGCCACCGCCCCTCTTCCCTCCTTCCTCTTGCCTATCCTGCCATCGTCCCCTCCCCATGATCCCCTGCCATCGTCCCCCCCCATGATCCCCTGCCATCGTCCCCTCCCACCTCCACCTCCACCTCCACCTCCCACCCCTCACTGACTGCAAGTGATCAATAGCTTGCTCGTAATTCTTGCATGCCTGACCTATGCACGTCGAAAAACTGTAGGAACAAATGTAGTGTTCCTCTTTTCAGCTAGAGAAAATTTCTTTAGTGTGTGTGTGTGTGTGTGTGTGTGTGTGTGTGTTGGTGGTGGTTGCAAGTTGTTAAAGACACTTGTCGATAGACACTTGGCACTTTGTGGGATTTTTTTTGGTGTGTGTTGGTGGTGGTTACTAGTTGTCAAAGGCACTTGCCGATAAACACTTGGCCTGTTGTCTGTTTGTGTGTGTGTGTGTGTGTGTGTGTGTGTGTGTGTGTGTGTGTACGTATACATAAAAATACTGTTTCATGATATAGTATTACCCTAAAATCTTTTTTCCCTGTTCAAAATATTAAGAATCAATAAATACAAGTAGAATATAATGAGATTATTAAGTACTCTCGCTTTTTTTTGCTTATAGGATAATGAAAAGAATAGCGTTGTTTTGCCTGTCGGTGTTGTTAGGGAGTAAGGGAAGAGGGGAGAGTGAAAGAGAGAGGGGTAAGGGGGATGGAAAGAGGGAAGGGGAGGCTGGAGGGAAGGCTGGCCATGACATTTAGGTGTGCATACAACTCTGGCACACACACACACACACACACACACACACACACACACACACACACACACACACACACACACACATGCATGTGAGGGAGATTCGAACCCACGCGGCCATGCTCATATTGATTACCTGACATTCACGAAAGGGAGAAAATTCTTTTATTATTACTGATGCTGATGTTGCTACTGCCGCTGCTGTTGCAACTACTGCCACTATAACTGCTAGAACTATTTCTACTGCTATTACTGTTACCACAGTTACTACTACTTTTGCTATTATTACTATTAATCTTGTTATTACTACTGCTAGTACCACAACAAATACTTCTGCTACTGACACTGCTATAGCTGGTACTATTAAATTGCTCCACTTGCCAAGAGAGTGTGTGTATGGGGTGTGTGTACTCAT
Organism: Cherax destructor; assembly: GCA_009830355.1. NCBI lineage: Eukaryota > Metazoa > Arthropoda > Malacostraca > Decapoda > Parastacidae > Cherax > Cherax destructor. The sequence goes on along the minus strand of WNWK01001137.1, from coordinate 253,606 downwards.
TTGTTGTTGCAGGGGTAGAGTCGCAGCTCTTGGACCCGCTTCTTCGCTTGTCGTTACTAAGTCCACTCTCTCCCTGTGTGTGTGTGTGTACTCACCTAGTTGTGGTTGCAGGGGTCGATTCACAGGTCCTGTGTGTGTGTGTGTGTGTTTGTGTGTGTCCAAGCAGAGACAGGAGGGGAAAACAAGAGTGACTTGAGTACAGCAGTAAACATTTACCGTGGAGCCGAGGCTGCCCAGGACAACCGGTGTTGTAGTCTTGTATAATTACAGGACCTGGCACCACCTGCCTTTGTGTGTACTAACGCCCAGCTCTCACACCACCGGTGTCACGCCTGCACATTTCAAGGTTTCCTGTGATACCTAGCTAACCCTGACGACCCAACTAAACTTAGCCTAACCTGTCCTTACCAAGCCCCACAACCTAATCTAGTAATATAGCCTGACCCTGCTTTGAGGAGCCTAGCCAAACCTATGTACTCCGGAAAATCTGAAAGGATGATTGACTGTAACTAAACTGACTTAAAACTGAACGGAAATGGTACTCGAAACTATGCGTTAGCGCAGCCTGCGCTCTGCCACTATATAGTTGTAGTTACAGTAGAAGAGAGCAGCCACACTCTCTGATGTCAACTGGAAGAATTTTTTGTAGCTCTCTTCCACACCACCAACAGTCCTAGTGATAGATCTATCTCTTTTTTCCTTTACGGTCAAAGTACTCGGAAAAATCATACTGAACGTCTACAACATTACCCAAGGCAGACAGCAAAGATATATATATATATATATATATATATATATATATATATATATATATATATATATTTTTTTTTTTTTTTTCAACAAGTCGGCCGTCTCCCACCGAGGCAGGGTGACCCAAAAAGAAAGAAAATCCCCAAAAAGAAAAAACTTTCATCATCATTCAACACTCACCACACTCATACATAATCACTGTCTTTGCAGAGGAGCTCAGATACGACAGCTGAGAAAAGTCCCTCCCAGCTGTCACTATACTTTGTGTATACTTTGCTGTGTGACTGTCTTCATGTCTATTTGACGATCTTTTCCCTTCTTTCCAAAGCTTTCCGCTCCTTCCCAGCCCAGCTATCATCCTAGAATATCTACAAGCAGACTGGCTCGTTGCCTCCTTACAGAGAACTGACTCTCGCATGACTTCGAAAATTCATCTCTCTCTCTCTCTCTCTCTCTCTCTCTCTCTCTCTCTCTCTCTCTCTCTCTCTCTCTCTCTCTCTCTCTCTCTCTCTCTCTCTCTCTCTCTCTCTCTCTCTCTCCCTTCCCTCATATTTGTCCCGGCGATCAGGAATCATTTTCCTATTGGATGTCTCTTTCAAAGTGTGATTCACACACTTTCCTCTGGCACCTGTGATGGCAGTGAGAGTGAGAGGCAAGATGCTTCTTGACAGTGACTCCTGTGAATGGATTTATGATATATCAGATGTTCGGCAATACTCTAGAAGATCATGTTATTGGTTACTGATCTTCTTGATATTCCTGTTGACGATATTGCCTCGCGGTAGTGAAATATTAATGGTTAGTGAGCCTGTCATAAGAAAAAAAATCACCGTTCACCACTACTTGCGTTAAATGTTCTACCCGGGTTTTGAGCTTCGTGGAATAATAATAAAAGTAATGATAATAACAACAACATTAATAATAATCATCATCATAATAATATTGTAAAGATAATATCAATAATATTAATAATAAATGTGACTTGGTAGTGCTTTTTTAACTATGAGAAAATATGGGAAACCAACACTGGTAAGGTGGCTCATGCCACAACAGTACGGCTGGCTAAGAGTTCCAATTATTTTTTTAACCCTCCCTCTGTCATTTTACTCGACTTGCAAAGGTCAAGTTTGCAAGATTTACGATTTGGCTTTGATCAGCTGTTGCCGGGGGGACGGAATGAGGGTTGGAGTTAGGGTAGGATGGAGGAAATAAGGGAGGGAGGGAGGGAGGGAGGGAGGGAGGGAGAGATGAAAGAAAAAATATGGAGATAGAAAAGACGAAAGTAGATAATATAGAGAATGTATATTTATATATTTTGCGTAAATTTTAAAGTTAAGATGAGTCGATGTTGTATTTTTTGTGTTCAAGCACAGAAAAAGTTCATTACCAGTTCGTTCTATGATTTTCCCTAGAGTCCGTTGATGTGAAAATAAAATCGTTGACTGAGTACTGAGGAGAATTGTGATCTTTAAAGATGGTCTGGAGGTGAATAAGACACACCATGCTGGGTATGGAGCTTTCTTGTGAAGACGTTTCATCCATCCTGGACTATCAATTCACACAAAGAACAGCAAGACGATTAATAGAGTCCCTGGTGGACGAAACGTCATTGCAACAAAATGCCGTAACCTGCTGCATTGTGTCTCATTTACATGCTGTCTACATATTCTACCATTGTATTATAATGGTATGAAGGGCGTAGCGACGACAGGTATGCAGACGAAGATATAATCACTAGTACTGTATCCTACTCCACTTTCCCGACATTTACTATTATCTGCACTGTTATCTATATCACTAACCTCACCGACAATACTAAACCCCCGTCTGAACCTCCACTTTTCCCCTCTAAACCTCTTCCATTCCTCGCTTCCCTACTCCAACCCACACAGCCAACGCTTTAAGATTCATTGACCATCAGCAATTTTAAGCAATTCCTTAGGCAAACTTACAAAATAAAATCTGTGGCAGTGAAGTTGACAATTAACACTCGTCTCTGTCTGTCTGAATGTCTGTCTGTCTGTCTGTCTGTCTTTCTCTCTCTCTCTCTATCTCTCTCTCTCTCTCTCTCTCTCTCTCTCTCTCTCTCATTTAAAGAGTAATTCTGGGAACTACACGTGATCTTGCTAGTTTGGTCGTATTGTTGTTACTCTCGGGTGAGGAGAGGTCATCGGGGCCTGGGGTCTTGGGCGTATCATCTTGTTCTTGACAGAATCAATGTGTCAGTGTGTGCAAGCCGGTGAAGAATGCAGGACTGAGAGCGTCTTATCTGATATGATGGCGTACGGGAACTTATGCGCGAGCTAGCGCAATGAAACATGCATAGACACACACACACACACACACACACAAACACAGAAAAGAAACACGTGGAAACATGCAGAGGGAGGTGCAAGCACGCGTGTAAATTACACACGATAATGAGCACACGCACACATCACTGGCTACCCCTCTTTTCCTGCAACAGTAAATAATTATACACACACACACAAATTCTCACTCATCCACCTATCCAGCAACACATCCACCCACCCATCCACACAAAGTAAGGTGGTACAAACAAAAGAAGAGCTTATTGAAGCAAACTTCTTACGTGCTTTCATACCCCAAGAGTTCGAAACGACCAAGGCAAGTCGATCAAAGATCAAGAGGCATTATCAGAGGGTAAAACTGTACCTCAGGCTAGAACACCTCGGTAAGTGTGGCTCAATGAGTTCATTCACCCATATCTTCCCATTCTATAACCATATTGTACCCTCAGTGCATCAGTAATTTTCCTTGTGTATGCAAACTGCCTCACCCGAGGGAATGAATCATAATCTCAATATTTACAGAGAAAAAAAATTAATGAGAATAAAGATATATGGAGATAGAAAGAAACTTCAAAACCTTGTGGACAGGGTAAGTGAATAATAAATAAAATGCTTTACTATAGTTCAGCGTTTTATGATAAACAGCATTCTAAGTTTTGAGGGGATACATTACATCCAACCTGTCTCCTTATTGTCACAGAGTAACAAGGTTAGCCTATACGCATTTGAACAAGGATTTCAAAGTGTTATTAAACACACACGTAAAGTCAGTCCATAATACGCTACAGCAGCGCAGAGTCTACACCTATTAGAGTACATAAAAAAATATATATAAAAATGCAAGGTACACTAGAGAAGCATAAAATTCAAAGAAAATTTACATGAACTAAGCATCGAGATGCTACTAGAACGAAGAACAAGAGAAGACATAAGTATGACATACAAAATATTCTGAAGTACTGACAAGGAGGGGGGGGGACGGATAAGCACATACACTTTACTATGAAGACGAGTGAACACGAGTGAACACGGTGAAAACTAAACACTCAGATGAACCGAAAAGATGATGGTGAACACTTTCATGATACAAAGGAATTGATTTGAGAATGACCACTAAGACCAAAGCTTTAAAACCAGATACAACAGCATAATCACTTCAGCTAACAGAAAACTGAGGGCCCAAAAACTAAAGTTCGCCATCATAAACTCACCTAGTTAATATATAAACGAATCTATTCGCCCCCATTCCGTTGGACCGTTCTACTTTAAAACAACTTAAATATAGATTATTGTCAAGCCACTCAAAAATAATCCATTGTTCCTATCTCATACTCGAACTAGAAAAGCAATATCATTTACGACTGTCAGTATTTTCATATCCATGAAGTGAAGTTACGAGTCTCTGGTGCGCACTTTGGAGGCCGCCCTATGTGAGGTAATCCTCCATTGTCACTAGATTCCCTGTCTAATTAGTGCTACCCGTGTTAAACTGACCTTCTGCCAGTGCAGCGACTCCCAGAGTAACACCAGGGATTCTCCCAGAGTAACACCAGGGATTCTCCCAGAGTAACACCAGCGATTCTCCCAGAGTAACACCAGCGATTCTCCCAGAGTAACACCAGCGATTCTCTCAGAGTAACACCAGCGATTCTCCCAGAGTAACACCAGCGATTCTCCCAGAGTAACACCAGCGATTCTCCCAGAGTAACACCAGCGATCTCCAGAGTAACACCAGGATTCTCCCAGAGTAACACCAGCGATTCTCCCAGAGTAACACCAGCGATTCTCCCAGAGTAACACCAGCGATTCTCCAGAGTAACACCAGCGATTCTCCCAGAGTAACACCAGCGATTCTCCCAGAGTAACACCAGGGATTCTCCCAGAGTAACACCAGCGATTCTCCCAGAGTAACACCAGCGACTCTCTCAGAGTAACACCAGCGACTCTCTCAGAGTAACACCAGCGACTCTCTCAGAGTAACACCAGCGACTCTCTCAGAGTAACACCAGCGACTCTCTCAGAGTAACACCAGCGACTCTCTCAGAGTAACACCAGCGACTCTCTCAGAGTAACACCAGCGACTCTCTCAGAGTAACACCAGCGACTCTCTCAGAGTAACACCAGCGACTCTCTCAGAGTAACACCAGCGACTCTCTCAGAGTAACACCAGCGACTCTCTCAGAGTACAAGCGACTCTAGGAAAGCGACTCTCTCAGAGTAACACCAGCGACTCTCTCAGAGTAACACCAGCGACTCTCTCAGAGTAACACCAGCGACTCTCTCAGAGTAACACCAGCGACTCTCTCAGAGTAACACCAGCGACTCTCTCAGAGTAACACCAGCGACTCTCTCAGAGTAACACCAGCGACTCTCTCAGAGTAACACCAGCGACTCTCTCAGAGTAACACCAGCGACTCTCTCAGAGTAACTCCAACAACTCTCAGAACAAAACAGTGCTACACCAGGAAGGCTATCGCAGCAACACACTGCAACACTTTAAGCCATGGCAAGGAAATTATGCTTGATTATTTTTCTTCATGTCAACTGAGGTTTTAAGGAAATTTAGGCAAGGAAAAAAGTTGTGAAATACAAAGGAACGTGAAAAAACGTGTATTTCAGAGAACAGTGCTCCTCATTTTTCACGAAAGGTTTCATATATAAAGATCATATGAATAATTTATATTATTCTTCACAAGTATAATAGTTAATTAAATTTATTATTACTTTTTTTGGTAAGTACCTTATTTTACAGCAAAATTATCCAAGTACCTTACATAACCTTTCTAAAAATTTACGTGTTATAATACTGTTAAATTTACTAACCTATCTAAGAATCTGCATATCTGATTGTTTGGGATGAGAAAGGGATGGTGGAGACCTATGCAAATTAAATGAGAACTTAGTGTTTACACTGCCAAGATCACTACAGTTCCTCTCTGGTCACCAACTGCCAAGATCACTCATAGTTCTCTCTGTCACCACACTGCCAAGATCACTCACTAGTTCCTCTCTGGTCACCACACTGCCAAGATCACTCACTAGTTCCTCTCTGGTCACCACACTGCCAAGAGCAATCACTAGTTCCTCTCTGGTCACCACACTGCCAAGATCACTCACTAGTTCCTCTCTGGTCATCACACTGCCAAGACCACTCACTAGTTCCTCTCTGGTCACCACACTGCCAAGAGCACTCACTAGTTCCTCTCTGGTCACCACACTGCCAAGATCACTCACTAGTTCCTCTCTGGTCACCACACTGCCAAGATCACTCACTAGTTCCACTCTGGTCACCACACTGCCAAGAGCAATCACTAGTTCCACTCTGGTCATCACACTGCCAAGATCACTCACTAGTTCCTCTCTGGTCATCACACTGCCAAGACCACTCACTAGTTCCTCTCTGGTCACCACACTGCCAAGAGCACTCACTAGTTCCTCTCTGGTCATCACACTGCCAAGACCACTCACTAGTTCCTCTCTGGTCACCACACTGCCAAGATCACTCACTAGTTCCACTCTGGTCACCACACTGCCAAGAGCAATCACTAGTTCCACTCTGGTCATCACACTGCCAAGAGCACTCACTAGTTCCTCTCTGGTCACCACACTGCCAAGAGCACTCACTAGTTCCTCTCTGGTCACCACACTGCCAAAACCACTCACTAGTTCCTCTCTGGTCATCACACTGCCAAGACCACTCACTAGTTCCTCCCTGAGAGATATACTGTACATACACTGAAAGATATACTGTTTGTACACTGAGAGATATAGTGTATATATAAACTGAGATATATAGTGTATATACACAGATATTCTGTATATACACAGATATACTGAATATACACTGAGAAATATACTGTATATACTCTGAGAGACATACTGTATATACTCTGAGAGACATACTGTATATAGTTTGAGATATATATGGTATATACTTTGAGAGTTATACTGCATATAACCTCTCGATTTCTACAACCTTGCTCCTCCACGCTGTGTGGCAAAACATAAATAAGTAAACAAACCCACATGAAGGATAATAAACTGAAGAAAAGAAGGAGATTGTATATTTCGACCGACCACTGAGACTGTCTTCAGCAGCTACTGGGGCAAGTCAAAATTTACTGCATAATTCCTATCTTTTGTCATATTTTCACTACGAGGGATCGTTTGTGCCATTTACCAGATAAAGAATTAACACTTTTCAGTTTAAGATTCTAGATTTCTGCTGCCGAAGCAGCACGTTCATGGTGAATCCCATATCCACCCGTACAGGAAATGGCATAGCAGCATAAAACAAATAATGCAAATAATTCAAATAATAATAATAATAATAATAATAATAATTTCAATAATAATAATAATAATAATAATAATAATAATAATAATAATTTCAATAATAATAATAATAATAATAATTTCAATAATAATAATAATAATAACTGCAATAATAATAATAATTGCAATAATATTAACTGTGATAATAATAACAGCAATAATAATAATGGGGACAAATAAGTACCACTCATGACTGAGAGTTGGTGATGACAGCTCAATAAGAGAACTGGAAGAGCCATTACTGTGGCCGTCAGCGTGGCGTGTGTCGCGAACATCACTAACAGAGATGATCACTAAAATTCCCTGATATCCACGACTCAGTAGTTGTGTTCCGGCCAGAGTCGAGACGCAGTCGTTGTTCACATTTATTGTGTACTTGTGCACTATATGTCAGGACTTCACCTGTCTCGTTTTCCCCATTTTTCGACGATGTTTTTTTGATATTCACTATGAAAAAAACAATAACATAAAGAACATAAAAAGCCATTTGTACTTCGAGCGCTTCCGCTTCCTTTGTAACAAAACGGCATGGAGTATAAAGGCACTTCTATAGTTTCACAGTGGTTGTATATATATATATATATATATATATATATATATATATATATATATATATATATATATATTAGGAATGGTTATAATTGACCATAATTTTTAAAGGGGTGGACCGGTAAGCCAGTGGAAGGCCTCGGTCAGATGACGAAAAGCTCCAATGGTGGGTCATCATCTAAAATCCGCGTCAGGAAACATCAGGAAACACTTGCCCCGTTTCCTGACGAACCTTACCTAACCTATATATATTAATATATATATATATATATATATATATATATATATATATATATATATATATATATATATATATACAATAAATGACTGGGACTCGAACCGTGGTTCATTACGGCTTATCTTGAATGGCTTTAAGGGTATGCAAACAGATACACCATGAAAGCTTCTGGAGCTGTGTAGTGTGCCAGTAGTGCCACAGTTAGTGCTGCTGATACAATCTTGTCACAGAAGTGCTGATTGTAAAGTCATCTTATTGTGAGCTCCGTGGCTGAGTGGCCACTGCATTGGGCCTGCTACATGTATAGATTACTGTTCAAGTCCGCGTCAGTTATTCTGTTTACCCACATACAGTAGTTCATTACGTGTGTGTGTGTGTGTGTGTGTGTGTGTGTGTGTGTGTGTGTGTGTGTGTGTGTGTGAAGGATTCAAACCCATGTACTCGCCCTCTGCCCCAACAAAAAGTCAGATTCTGATGCTTTGGCCCGATCAGCCACTGACCCACATAACTAAAGCATTCCTTGGGCGAAACGTTGCCTAAATTATAGCTGGGTCTCTCTTGTTTTTGGACCACCCATGTTTGTGGGAACTCTGCCTTACACCGAAATTAATGTTGAGGTTGATGTATCCGAATGTATAACAAATACAGCTAGAACAACAGTACTCTATGTAATGAAGAATGTACACACAACCTTATGAATTGTCATAATGACAGCATTGTTATATACACATTGGTTCCTCACTAAAATGAAACTTCCTAAATGTTAGTGTGTAGTATCGTGAATGTTTCAGTGAACCTTCTTGAAGGTTACAGTGTAACATCTAAGAAGGTCCGCTATAATATTCGGAATGGTTCACACTAACATTCTGGAAGGCAAACTAACATTTAGGAAGGATCGCTCTAACGTTTCGAAAGGTTCACCCTAACACCGACAAGCGAATATATCCTCAAAACAAAGGTTCAGAACACTGTAGGAAGCAACACTCGAAGCGTAAACAAGGCCGAGCACCGAAAATAAAAGTTAGGAACTCCATGTAATACAAAGATGAAAGGAAGTGATACTGAGACTTTAATAGTCGTCTGACAGGAAAATCGCATCAATTACTCATAGTATTTTGACTAGAAATAATGAGGGCGTAAGTAAAAGTTTGTAATTATTTAAATTAGCCTCTTCCCTCAACCTCTCACCCTCTCCAAAGTTTTTTTTTTTTACAAAGAACTGGGTCGATGGAACCGTCATCGACACACACATGACCATCACGTTGTCAGCTGTGCGACCAGTAACAATAATAATCTAATTTTGGGACATTAGCATTGACAGGGCCAGTAATATATGTGTAATGTCTTCATCAGATATTCATTTTAATGTGAACGTATTACATTATGTTAAACTATCGTCATTTCGTTTCTAACAAAGACAGGAATTCAGTATTTCGCTCTTCCCTTTTTCTCAGTGCTAGGAAAATCCTTTTCTTTGTAAGCTTGGTGAGTGTGCCCTTTCTGCCTTTTCATTTTCCTATGTGTTTTTTTTATCTTTGAATATTTTTCAAGTTATGAGAGAAGAGAGAGAGAGAGAGAGAGAGAGAGAGAGAGAGAGAGAACAGACAGACAGACAGACAGACAGACAGACAGACAGACAGACAGACGACAAGAGAGAGAGAGAGAGAGAGAGAGAGAGAGAGAGAGACAGACAGACAGAGAGAGAGAGAGAGAGACAGAGCTTTTCAGACAGACAAAGAAAATATAAACAACAGAGAATATAAACACAGAGAATATAACCAACATTAGCCAATCCCGACGCTGCTCTCAAGAAGTAATAATTCGAAATCGAATGTGTTGTTACATAACCCACCATCCTCCCCTCTCCCAGCTGCTGAATTAAAGATGACTCGCACATTTGTGTGGGATACCCGAGTGATTTGGCATTCAACTGGAGGGAGTGTCTTATTGGAAGTTATTGTCACTGTTCTTGAATACATAGCTGCGACCGATAGTTAGCGAATGTGGATAAATACAGATATTTGAGTGAATGGTAGTAAATATTGTGTGACATGGAGGGTGATTTGTGTGTCATGGAGGGTGAGTTGTATGTGTCATGGAGGGTGAATTGTGTGTGTAATGGATGGGGAGTTGTGTGTGTGTCATGGATGGGGGTTGTAAGTCATGGATGGTGGGTTGTGAGTGTCATGGATGGTGGGTTGTGAGTGTCATGGATGGTGGGTTGAGTGTCATGGATGGTGAGTTGTGAGTGTCATGGATGGTGGGTTGAGTGTCATGGATGGTGAGTTGTGAGTGTCATGGATGGTGGGTTGAGTGTCATGGATGGTGAGTTGTGAGTGTCATGAATGGTGGGTTGTGAGTGTCATGGATGGTGGGTTGTGAGTGTCATGGATGGTGGGTTGTGAGTGTCATGGATGGTGGGTTGTGAGTGTCATGGATGGTGGGTTGTGTCATGGATGGTGGGTTGTGAGTGTCATGGATGGTGAGTTGTGAGTGTCATGGATGGTGGGTTGTGAGTGTCATGGATGGTGGGTTGTGAGTGTCATGGATGGTGGGTTGTGTCATGGATGGTGGGTTGTGAGTGTCATGGATGGTGAGTGTTACCTACCCACACCTACTCTCCTGCTTGATGTATATCTATCATTTATTAATAATACATATGTCTTTCTCTCACCCCCTTTCTCCTACTTTATAATTTTTTTTTTAAAATGTATTTCCTCCTTATATGTATATAAAAATATCTGGTGAAATTTAGATATCAAAACATCCTAATATTCCCATTTCTTGACAGTGCTTTAATTTACTGTGTGTGTGTGTGTGTGTGTGTGTGTATGCGTACTCACTTGTGTGTGGTTGCAGGGGTCGATACATAGCTCCTGGCCCCACCTCTTCACTGGTCGCTACTAGGTCCTCTCTCTCCCT
>WNWK01001137.1:175000-237500 GCA_009830355.1 Cherax destructor | reverse complement strand
TTATTTTCCAGGGAATAAGGCAAAGAGGGAGACAGAATACGTATGGGAAGAGGAGGAGGTGCAGGAGGAAGAAGAGGAGGATGAAAAAAGAGTAGGAGGAAGAAGAGGAGGGGGGAAAGAATAGGTCCCATCTGGATGCTGAAATATAGTAAAGTATGGTAAGTGGGACTTCCTTCAGTCGAAGCTTCATTATACGGGAAGTGATTTCAAACGTCACTGTTTTTGCTCCGTGGATTTGAAACTTTGGATAAAGTCCAAAGTTTACGACCGAAACATAGTTGTAAGTTTCTCTCTCCTGTGTGCAGGAGAGAGAAACTTACGATGTAGTAATGAGTGTGACGGTGGATGACAAACTTGTTGTGTTCCTCCCGCTTTTAATTTGTTGCATTCAAATGATTGTATTGATTCCTTCACTGGCATTCCTGTTGCTGTAATATTAAGAAATATTTCATTTATCTGATAAACGACCCAAGTGAAGTACTGGAGAAGTTGGTGGCAGTGGTACTTGTCGGTCACTGAAGAAGTCGTCTTTTTTATCCCGTATCAATTGATGAAATATTGAGGTATCTTCAGCAGGAAGGCTGCTGTATCCTTAAATTCTTATAAATCGGTGAGAAACGCTTTTGTTCCACACAGTTCAGAATGTTCAAATAAAAGAACAAACTGGTTGTCCTCGCTCGCCACATTGCTTCACTTCGAATTGTTCAGCAAATAAAAACGCAAAACATTGGACAGAAACTAACTCTTCCTGCGCCAGAGAGAAAGAATTCATATAAAACTGGGATATTAGACTATTAATATAAGGTAAGTATGGGGAGCATATACCTGTATACACTGATTTTTTTTTTACTTTAATCCCCATAAGAGGGATTGTTGAAGAGGGATATTTGTAAGTCACAATAATGAAATAGTGATATTTAGTAACATTAAATGTGTGTGTATTTCCGTCGTGGGAACATTTAGCATGTATTTTCTCCATGTATAGCTGCCGCTATTTCTCTGTTAGAAAAAAATATTTTATTCCATATAGGCAAATTTGAATAATATGTATTTGTACATTTAATTTCGAGAATTTTAAAAATTTAGAAGATTTCACAATAATTTTGAAACAGTCATATAACAATTTTGAAGCAATTCTCTTTAAGACATTCAAGTCTAGGTATTTTATATATATCTCACAAAACAGTCGGTCTGAAAAAGCTTTTTCGGGGCGGCACTTTAAACGCAACTAACAGGCACAGCATCATATGCTGAGAATTTATGTCAAAATTTAGGTGAAATTAAGCGTATTTGTTGCTTCAACGCTTCCTCAATCAAAAAAAAAAAAATCATAAAGGGGTCTGCCATGTCTAGTTGGAACAAATTTTTAATATATATGTCAAGAGTGTTCTTCGTGTTGATGTGGAGCGTTAACACATTACTGAGAGTGAAGTGGGACTTGAAATTTATTATACAAAACGGGGCAGAGAGCGTGGAAGGAAAAAGTAAGGAATAAAAATTAATAAACATAGCTAAATAATATGGTATTTTCTCATCCAGGGAAGTAAAGATAACGGATTAAAGAGAATAAATAAAGACACTACTCAGAAAATAAACGAAAATAAGGAGAAAACGAACAGGAAATCCAAGTCGAAAGATAAACAAAGAGGGAAAAAATACGAATAAAGTGGTTAATAATAGAAAGCAGTTCAAAAAACAGAAGAGGGAAAAAAGAGAAAGGGGTAAAAAAAGAGGGAAAAAGGACCAAACTTAATTGAGTTGCCCGTAAAGGATGAGGGAAAGAGGCGAGGGTTACTACCTAATTGAATCCTGGGTGAAGGTGGGGGCAAAATGAGGATGTGGTCTGCAAGAGTGTCGAGAGAGAGAAAAAAAAGAGGGTACCGAAAATACGTACTGACACTTTCTTTCGAATCCTTCAGGGAAGCCCTCTTCATTTGTGTATCTATGTACAAGTTATTTGTGGCCCTGCTGTCTTATGTCTCTGGGTGGAACACACTGAGATATGTATCTCACACAGCAAATACACCAAGAGGTGTGTATCTCTATATGTACACAGAGAGGAGTGTATCTTTCAGGGTATATACACCGAGAGGAGTGTATCTTTCAGGGTATATACACCGAGAGGAGTGTATCTTTCAGGGTATATACACCGAGAGGAGTGTATCTTTCAGGTAATACGAAGTATCTTTCAGTATACACCGAGAGGAGTGTATCTTTCAGGGTATATACACCGAGAGGAGTGTATCTTTCAGTGTATATACACCGAGAGGAGTGTATCTTTCAGGGTATATACACAGAGAGGAGTGTATCTTTCAGGGTATATACACCGAGAGGAGTGTATCTTTCAGTGTATATACACCGAGAGGAGTGTATCTTTCAGGGTATATACACAGAGAGGAGTGTATCTTTCAGGGTATATACACCGAGAGGAGTGTATCTTTCAGGGTATATACACCGAGAGGAGTGTATCTTTCAGGGTATATGCACCGAGAGGAGTGTATCTTTCAGGGTATATACACAGAGAGGAGTGTATCTTTCAGGGTATATACACCGAGAGGAGTGTATCTTTCAGTGTATATACACCGAGAGGAGTGTATCTTTCAGGGTATATACACAGAGAGGAGTGTATCTTTCAGGGTATATACACCGAGAGGAGTGTATCTTTCAGGGTATATACACCGAGAGGAGTGTATCTTTCAGGGTATATGCACCGAGAGGAGTGTATCTTTCAGGGTATATACACCGAGAGGAGTGTATCTTTCAGGGTATATACACGGAGAGGGGCGTAATCTCTCACTATTCATATAGTGAGATGTTTGTATCATTGAATTTATCTGCACCGAAAGCTTTGTACATATCAATGTATTTACATCAAGATGTGCGTATATGCATTTATATAGACACTTCTTAGTGTGCATACACTGAGATGTATGTATCCGCACATATATACACCGAAAGCCTTGCATCTCTGAAGGTATGCTCTCGCTCTCTCTCTCTCTCTCTCTCTCTCTCTCTCAATACAATACCCCCCATCTCAGGGTACGTCCACAAACCCTTGTGTCTTCGATCCAGGCTTGAGAAGCAACAAAAATCTTTAAGAGTTTATCTGGGCGTCTTTGCTCGGGACGCGCCATGTCAGAACCCCGAATAAGCTCGTATCTTTTTTCATTATTCATCAATTTGTTTTTAAATTCTTGCTTCTATTTTCTTCATAGTTTCTGGACATACATCCTTCAGTTATCCACCCCTGAACTTATTATAATACAATGTGTTCATGGTATCGCTTTACTCCGAAATAAAGTGTGTTACAAAGCGTCTGCTGCCATAATCAGATGGATCCCATGATTCTTGCCACAGACAGGACACATCATGTTTGCTGCCATTAAAGGATTCATCCTGCGGACTGCTGTGAGCTGGTTAATAAATTACATATCTACCATGAATTCCCACCTTGATGCAGTGAACTCCGCCGCCTGAAACTGTTGTGTTTTCCTTACGAAGATTAATCCAACACCGCGAGTGAAGGAATTTTCACGCTGAAAGTGAACGCTTTCTCATGCCATAAGAGAACGCAGTCTCAGACCTGTAATGAACGACCTCTCCCACCAGTAATGAACGCTCTCTAACACCAGTAATGAACGCTCTCTAACACCAGTAGTGAACGCTCTCTAACACCAGTAGTGAACGCTCTCTAACACCAGTAGTGAACGCTCTCTAACACCAGTAGTGAACGCTCTCTAACACCAGTAGTGAACGCTCTCTAACACCAGTAGTGAACGCTCTCTAACACCAGTAGTGAACGCTCTCTAACACCAGTAGTGAACGCTCTCTAACACCAGTAGTGAACGCTCTCTAACACCAGTAGTGAACGCTCTCTAACACCAGTAGTGAACGCTCTCTAACACCAGTAGTGAACGCACTCACCATGATGCCCAAGAGCTTCTCAGTTAACCATCAAATATTTTCTAAGTAGAATCTGAAGAGACAGAAGACACCGAAGGAGAGATAGAAGAAACGGAAGGAAAGATAGAAGAGGCGGAGGGAAGAGAAAGATGTGAAAGGAAAAAAAGATGGAACCGAAAGGACAGGGAGATGATAAGAGAGAAAGAGAAAAAGGATCAGCAGGAAGAGGCTAAATATTTACATTTTTTTTTTCCTCTCCGCCACTAAATATAATCGCCAGTAAGGTATAATTAACACAGAAATTTTCCCCATGAGGAAAAACTTTCAGAATTGATGCTCTACTGTTTGCTGTAATTCAGATTTTTCTTTTGGGAAATTAACTTGAGGGTTGTAACAGTTCTGGGATATGCTAATTATGTTAGTAAGCTTGTGAGAGTTCTCAGATCAGAGCACGACTAGGACTCTCAGATCAGAGCACGACTAGGACTCTCAGATCAGAGCACGACTAGGACTCTCAGAGCTGAATATGACCAGGGCTCTGAGAGCTGAACATGACCAGGGCTCTGAGAGCTGAACATGACCAGGGCTCTGAGAGCTGAACATGACCAGGGCTCTGAGAGCTGAACATGACCAGGGCTCTGAGAGCTGAACATGACCAGGGCTCTGAGAGCTGAACATGACCAGGGCTCGAGGCTGACATGAAGGCTCTGAGAGCTGACTGACCAGGGCTCTGAGAGCTGAACATGACCAGGGCTCTGAGAGCCGAACATGACCAGGGCTCTGAGAGCCGAACATGACCAGGGCTCTGAGAGCTGAACATGACCAGGGCTCTGAGAGCTGAACATGACCAGGACTCTGAGAGCTGAACATGACCAGGGCTCTGCGAGCTGAACATGAACACAACAAAGAAAATATTTTTTTTTTGGGGAAGGGGGCGCCAATCTTTTGATCAAGTATTCCTTTGCCAGGCGTCTTACCTCGTGTTTCTGAAGCTACTTATGTGTTTTAAGTCTGATTATATATATATATATATATATATATATATATATATATATATATATATATATATATATATATATATATATATAAAAATGCGATGATGGGGGCGGTGGTAGTGATGGTAATGAGTATGGTATTAGTGGTGGTGGTAACGAGGGTAGTAGTGGAAGTGGGGGGACAGGTGTGGTCGTGCGCTAAGAGCCCAAGATTTTCTTTGGCCTAAATGGCTAGGCTATTTCTACATTTGGTAAAATATTGGAGCTGTATAAGACTAAGGAGCTTATCGCTTTTTCACGAATGAAACAGGGAAGTTCTGTACGCAGAGCTTCGTACAACCTGTGACAGGTTGAACATTCTTGTTATATCGAACAGGAATCCATGGAGTTGTTGGTACAAAAGAAAAAAGAAATGTAAGTTAGGACTGATGAAACCTCTTCTAGCAGAATATTTCTTTTAATTAATGTCCTGAACTGAACACAAAGTCTCCTTTTCCACTGAACAGTTTCACCGTGTCATTTACAAATGTTCAATTTTAAGTTTAATAAACTAAATACTAAAGTATACGATTATAGTTACTGCCTTGCACTATGTTTACTTAAGTTTAAAAATGAGTACTGAGATAGGCAATACATAATGCTATATAAGTTAATTTATCTTTAGTAAATTATGACTCATATGAACCATAATGATGTAAGAAAGTATTTTTTTACTCTCTAGGTGGTTGAAAAAAAATGATTATAATCATCATCATAATTTTTAAAGGGGTGGACCAGTAAGCCAGCGGAAGGCCGGATGACCAAAAGCTCCAGCGGCGCAGTCATCATATATATGACAAAGATCCGCGTCAGGAAACACTGTCCTGATTCCTGAAAAATCTTACCTAACCTAACCAAGGTGGTTAACAAGTGGAATGTTTTGGGTGAGGCAGTGGTGGTGGAGGCAAACTCAATACACGGCTTCGAGAGTAGATATGACAAAGCCGAAGACGCCAGAAATCAGTGCTACCCATCAAAAGAGCTTTGTCTCGATCAATGCAAATAGAATTTGCTAAGTATACTCGCATGCGTATGCAAGCGCGTTACACACACACACACACACACACACACACACACACACACAGACTAGTGGCTGCCGTAAAGAAGAAGAAGCAGGAGTAATCACCTCCAGCATCTAGGAGACGCCCAACAACGTAATCTGAGGAGCTTATGTGAGGCAGAGACGGCCCTTAATTGTGGCCCAAGATCAAGATACGAGGGCTCGTCTCCTTCCTTCCTCTTCCTCCTCCTCCTCCTCCTCCTCCTCTTCCTCTTCCTCCACCACCTCTTCCTCCTCCTCCATGTCTAGCTACACGCCTTAATTGTCTTGTGTGATCACATCTCGTTATCTTTAATGATATTCCTGAAAATGAATTTTTGTTTTAGTTCTTTGGCTTGTCGTCTTTTGATTGATTTTTTTTATATTTATTAACAAGCTTTCATTGTTATCTCCACTGTAGAGTTCCGCACAAACACGCGTGCACGCAAGCAAGCACGCACACACACACATGTTAATCACCTGTCGACGTGGGTAGAGCCAAGTATATGTTGCTGATGATCCGAGTTTTTTGAGAAAAATCCAGATAGAAGGAAAAAATTAAGAGGCTACAAAACAACCAAAACTATCTGAACTGTCGAACAAGTGGCTACTGGAGTTCAATCCCACCACGTGTGAAATAATAAAACTGTTACTCCAACAGATTGATATACACAATAATCAAAATGAAAACGAAGTACGCAGTTACCTAGATAGTCACGCCATGAACTAGGTTTAACGTTACTGAAGAATATTGAGCTAGGCGATACATAATTATATGTGGCTTGTCAAGGTAATACAATTACCAACCAATGTAAATACCTTGGCTGGCTGAGCTGATCAACCTCGTTCACATACAAACGCAAAACAAATGAATGTCACTGTGACAAATAAGTTGCTTCTGTACTAGTGAAAATATTGCATATAAATTAAAGTATACCCATGATGTTAACCCATTTATTGCCTAGCTCCTATTATGCATATGATACAGTATCCACCGCCGTCCACATGATGGATTTTGGGAATACAATAAAGCAGTTGCTTCGGGGGCAAAAATAACTTCCTCTCTCGAGTGCTCATTAACACAGTAACATCCTAACAAACATATAAATAGTTTTCAACTATTTATACCAATGCTCATTCAAGATACTTTTCACCACGACTATCGTGGGTAACGTTTAAGACGTAGTGCACTGGAATGGAACAAAACCAGACTCCAGAAAGTCAAAAAGTATGCATTCATATTAGTTCCTTCGCTGAGAGGACTAAGCATCGAGAAAGAAGCTTCACAAACTAAATATCTTTTCCCTGGAGGGACACGGATAACGTAATACAAGCACAGGTATTTTACAGAGAAGAATGTACAACAAAGAGTCAAGAGTGAAATTTGAGGACTTTACCAAGCCATAAAGGCACCAAGAAGCACTTGAATTTGGTGGTAAAGAAGTGCTATTAGACAGACAGTGAGATCAGAAGCTACTTCCATTCTTGGTTTTAAAAGCAAATGTGGTAAAGTTAATTAAAATATGTCAATAGAAAGTTAAAATGAGAGGCCAGCAGATATAACATACCATTCCCGGGAATATGAAATGCGAATCACAGCAACAAAGCAAAATAAAAAATAAAATAAAAATGTAAACGGCAGAACAAAATTAAAATGAAAGGAAAATTGTTTAAGATAATCAGAATGAATTATTTCAAAAGAGAAAGCCTAGGATGGCAGCAAGCAAGACAGCAGTGCCATTAACCTCGTCTTTAAACGAAGTCAATTCACTTTTCCTGAATTGAGAGCCGCCGTTTACAGAGCAGATCAAGGTGATTTCCGCCGTAGTGCTGAGATAAATAAGGCTCTTATTGATTTGCTCTCCCGGGGATGCTAAATGATGACGTCACTTCCGGGAAACGAGAGCGGAAATCGGGTCATTCTGGGTCAGATTTTTAGCGTCAATTACTGAAGCGCTGAAGACTTTGTCACTCTCACGCCTCCTGACTGAGGACCGAAGACATCAGAGGACGGGAATTAAGGAGTATATCTTCATGCAGTACATCTTTACGCACATGAATGCGCGCATCCAAACATAAACGCACATGCATATATGCAAATGGATATACATACATATGTACACGCACACAGAGGTACGATAAAGCTCTTGTAACATGGAGATAGTGGACCTAGTACAGATCAGCGAAGAGGCGAGGCCAGGAGCTGTAACTCGACCTCCGCAGCTACAAATAGTTGAGTACAAATAGGTGAGTACACACGTACACACACACACACACACACACACCAGGGACAGACACGGCGGGGAAACTCCACACAGACTTTCTACACAATTCCCATAACATTCCTGTTGGATTTATTTTACTCTACGCAGTTTAAAGTCTGTTGCTGAAAGTTTAGCGCAGTTAACTGAAACGTGAATTTCGAAGGGATGAATGCCAACACATTTAGCGCTGTACACAAGGGAATTCAGCGTCACTTTACACGTAATATGAAGGAATATTGTGAGCCACAGTGCTATAAGAGGAACTTGGGTGTACCTCAACATGCATACCACTTTATTAATAGTTGCGGTATATACCTACGACATACCTGAAACCGGTTTCAAGAGTTTTCCTACTATAGCTTTTCTGATAATTACCTGGTCAACTAGGCTGTTGCTGTCGGCTGCCCGCTAGCCCACATATCCATTACATTCTGGTTGACTTGGCGGAGGTAGTGATCTAGCTTACCCCTTGAAGACACCTCTTCCTCTGGGTTCAGTATCAAAACAGATATATTGGTTGACGGCTTATGTACAAAATTCTTCACCTTATATTAACTTAAGATCCTTTGATAAAATATATAGGGCGCACAGTAAGCATAGGAAGATATTTAGGGCATATGCTACCGAGGTAGATATAATGAAAATCAATATTACAGTATGTATATAATAATTTCGTGTTGCTGTACAGCAGCATGAACAAGAAAGCTTGTTAAAATTGCCACAGCACATGTTAGCATAATTATCCCAAGCTTGTGTAAGCCACTACAGCAAGGAATGCCACCATCTCCACAAGCCCGTGTAAGTCCCCACAGCAAGAGGTAACACCATTACCACAGCAAGAGCTAACGCAATTAAGACGAAGGTTTTAATACCTCCTCCAGCAGCAAGTAATACAACACCAACTTGCAGAATCTCCAGAATTAATTACGTGGGTTTAACATCGTTTCTTCAGCATAAACTAACAATGCCTTCAGAATTAACTGCAGGCAAGAGAATTTAATATCACTTCCTACAACACGGACTAGAAAAGATCTACAGTCATGTATTACTTAAGAATTTAGCAGAGTCAAAAAGAATTTAATCCAGCTCATTTTAAAATAAAATTGAGGGAAAGAAAAACAGTTTTTATTAGAGTTTTTTTATTAGCACTAACTGCGAGAATAAAACATCTCTTCTTTGAGCATTCCCTTTAGTAAGGTACCTTGATGCTAGCGAAACGCTCCTAATCCAAGGTCTTGGAGCTAGCATTACCTCCTTAGGTTCAGTTTGATTCCCTCTTCCACCCATTTACAAAGAGCTGCATGAATAGATGAATAGAACACACGTATGACGCGAAGGTATCTTTATTGTGGAGACGTATTGGATTGCTATAGCCACTGGTTGGCGAAACGTCTCAGCAACAAAGATACCTCTGTGTTGCAAATGTGTCTTATTCATCTACTTGCCGACTTTATAAGCACTTATTATAATAATAGTTGCATCATTATTACATCTTAAGCAAAGTCCCATGAATGTAATTTCAAGATTTACTAAGCTGTGTCCACGAGAAACTAAACCAACTTTCTACACCAAGAATTAAAGATATCTAATGCTAGGTGAAGAATGAGGTAGTGTGTAATTGCCTGAAAAGCCCGAAGGCTCGTTCCTCCTTCGTGACTCTGATTCGGTGATTTAGCAGAAGGTTCGAGCCACACGAACCATTACACAGCCACTCCAGGTGGTAACTGAAACAGGTAAAATATCTGATCTCTTTTACCTGTGTTTTCGTTTCCGGCCCCAGCGGTGCCTCACCTTTCATGCAAGCAGATCTAAGGCTCAGCAGCAGTTTGGTCGACACACACATGATAAACAAACCAAATGGAAAGTATGTGGCCTGCCCTATAGATCCTTTTTTTGAACACTATGTGCTTTATTGCCCACTTATTGAGGAAAATAGCGATAGACAGTATGATAACCTATATGATATGTCAAGATATCTTATTAATGAGAATATGATATATTAAGCAAATTTCCTAAATTTGCTTGCAACAGATAAGTCAATTGTAGATTTTGATTCTCGGAATTTTGTGTATCCATACGCCCTTACGCTACCGTCCACAGGATGGATGTGGGGTGCATAATTAACTAGCCGCTTCGGCGTCAAAATCTAAATCTAATTAAGAGGCTCCGTAATCTTCCTCTTTAATAATAATAATAATAATAATAATAATAATAATAATAATAATAATAATAATAATAATAATAATAATAATAATAATAATAATAATAATAATAATAATAATATTATTATTATTATTATTATTATTATTATTATTATTATTATTATTATTATTATTATTATTATTATTATTATTATTTAAAAAAGAAGCTTTAAACTCATATGGATCATACAGTACTAATCTCCCAGTTGTAGAAATAGACTGGAGAGAATTATTACGCTGGATTCATCTTTGTCATGAGTTGGCTGAGTTTAATATCAGTCAGAGTTTCACGGTTCGCAAACATCCAGGAAATTAAAGGATTTGCACACTGAAAATTGACGTTTCGAAACGAACGGAAGAGAAAGGAAAGAGGGGAGGATATAGTATACATACAAACGTTCATACACACACACTTTAAATATATAGTATATATGTATAGAGAGAAAGAGAGAGAGAGAGAGAGAGAGAGAGAGAGAGAGAGAGAGAGAGAGAGAGGGGTTTCCTGCAGGCTATTTATTTAGTAGCAGATGTAATCGTTTTTATCCGTCCTTCCGTTTATCCATCTGATAGTCCTCCTATTCATCCCTCAATCCGTTCGTCAGTTCATTCGTCCTTTCGTCCATTCGTTTCGAACAGATGTTCGTCCGGACGGGCGAGGTGCACAGGGTACGACACGTCAAGCCTTTCTGTCTCGCTTCTAAGTATATTTTTTTCTCTCTATTTTTTTCGTCTGATTTTTCTAGTTTGTTAGCAGTTTTATTCATCTTAATTCGTCCTTATTATCAATTTCAGTCTCCAAAATTTTTTATTTTTATCTCT
This sequence comes from Cherax destructor, assembly GCA_009830355.1. Lineage (NCBI taxonomy): Eukaryota > Metazoa > Arthropoda > Malacostraca > Decapoda > Parastacidae > Cherax > Cherax destructor. The sequence goes on along the minus strand of WNWK01001137.1, from coordinate 226,240 downwards.
ATATTATCACGTTTTTTTCCATTTGTAGATGCTAAAGCATTCTTGAGAGAGAAGGTTGAAGACAAAGAGAAGACAATATGACAGGGAACATAAGTGGAAAACACAAAGACGACAATATGACAATATGGTAGTGTGCCCTCAAAAAATATGCCTCATTCAAAAACACTTAGAGCTTAGAAAGTTTCTACCTAGACGACATTTCGCTCAATGAGATCTTTGTCAAGCAATGACTTGATAAACTATTATTTCCTGGATTAAATATTATTATTATTATTATTATTGTTATCTGTTTGTATGTTAGAGCTGGACTTGACAACTTTCTTTGAGCGAGACCTGGCCTAAATATAAGCATGGTCATCTCTAGAATTAAAAGAAAGAATTACAATAAAAATAAGTTCAGGAAAAGTGTGTCCATCGCTGTCTCAACGTCTTCGTGAAAGAAAAAGATCGTCATTCCTTCTCTGTCTTCGTTAATTCTTTCAATTTATAAGAATATAAAACCCGTCAGGCGGCTTGGCATTAGTCCTCTTAACCCCCCACAACATTTTTTTGGTCGCTCCGTATGGCAAAAATAATTCCATTTATCAAAGAGGGAGTTAGGGAGGGAGGGGGTTGGTTAAAGTCCAGTAGAGTCAAGTTAGCGTGTAATCATGGAGTATTTGTCAGCTGCTCTGCCTCTATAAGAAATGTATGCAATCCATTTCTTTGTTTTGCTGTCGTGCTTCTTCAGACTCATTACAAAAATATCCGAATGAGTCGGAACATTCCATTTTGTAAAATTGGGGAGAAGACCAGAGATATGTACTTAGGGTCGTAGTTTATCTTGTGGTAAAGTATAGTTTGAGGGAGAGAGAGAGAGAGAGAGAGAGAGAGAGAGAGAGAGAGAGAGAGAGAGAGAGAAGTTATACTGTAAGCCGTGATATCCAGGAGAGAGACATGTACCCCTCTGTCTATCTATGTCAGAGAAAATTATCCCTCCTTTCATGACTGTTCCACTTCCTACTTTTCTATCTCCCTCTCGCTCTCTCTCTCTCAAACACACACACACACACACACACACACACACACACATACACACACACACACACACACACACACACACACACACATACACACACACACACACACACACACACATACACACACACACACACACACACACAAGGCCACTTGCTCCTGTCCCGTCCTTATCTCATTTGATCTGATTTTCCATATGCATTTATATCTTTTATATTTGATCCACCTTACTGATCTTGGAGCCATTTTGAGTCTGACATATGCAGTACCTCGGTTTCTTTTTCACTGTCTGAATGTATGTTCAGGCAGTTGATGACCTCCCAGCTAGAGTCTTTTGTTGACAACTCCACAAGCAGAATTTAGCAGGAAATGAATGTTCACTACAACGTTTGTGTTTCTGACGCAGGTTTTTTTTTCCTAGTAGATTTTTTTTAAATTTTGCTTTGTTCTCTCGTACTGTACTTTAATCTTGGCAGCTTTTTCTCTATGAAGACTAACTAGATCTATGGTTTTATTTGAGTTTGTGTCTGTGTAATTTTCTGACCTTAAATGATCTTGTGTTTATATATATATATATATATATATATATATATATATATATATATATATATATATATATAATATAGATATAGATATATCAGTGGAAACTTTCTTGGGTTTATCTCGGCGATTCGTGCGATGATGGGACAGAGGGATACAATTATCTGTATATTGTTATCTGTATATTAACCACACACAGTAATAATAATAATTTACAACGAATAAGTCTCCCATTAGCTGATATAAAGGACACAAGGCAACGTCCACAGCTTCTCTCTCTCTCTCTCTCTCTCTCTCTCTTCTCTAGCCTGTTATTTATACTTAATAGGAATTCCCCCTTGGTCTCATTTGCATTTTACTCCCATGTCATCTGTCCTGAAGTCATCGTGCCGGCTTTCCTCCTCCCTTTCCCTTTCCTCTTTCCTTTTGTCACCCCTGCTTATCCTTCCCTTGTTTCTTCTTCCCCATCGCCACAACACTTCCCTTTCTGTCCCTCCCTTCATTCCTTTCTTCCTTCCTTCCTCTCTTCTTCTCTCCCTCTCCTCACCTCATCTTCCTCTCTCATGATGATGCGGATGATGCCAGGCCTGGCCGTATCAAAGGATATTACAGCTTTTTTTCCCCCCGCCTTATATTTAGGAAATGTATATAACTGAATTTCAAAGGCAGAAAAGAGAATGTAGAGCTCATCTGCAGGTTTCAGATGAAAGTTTCTTTTCTGATCGAGAATGTGATAGATATTTTGATGCTCAACCAAGCAGATAAACAAGTGATGGGCGTTTGGTTAGTTACATGAGGACTTACCATTAGACTTCTAAATGACTTTTTCTTGATGTTGCAACACTTAAACTAGGAGGTTGGAACATAAGTAGGAAGACTGATTCGTATTAAGATATAAACTCTTTTTTTATCAGGAGTTTTCCATCACGGGAAGGTAACTCAAATAAGAAAAGAAAATTCATTTGTTCCATAGCTGTAGTACAAAAAGTGTGCAGTCATCACAAGCCAAAGGTTTAATCTGAGAATCCCAACACGCTTACATGTGATACAACATGTAGAGAGAGGCAGCCAAGTACATATATATGAGTGAGGTGTCACCTCAGGGTTTTACATATAAAATGTGCTTCTCTTGCCTCTTCTTCCTGTTCCTCTTAAGACTTGTGTGTAAGCACATGAAAGCGCTCAGGTTTTATTTCCTATTATCACTGTGGTATTTTTTCCACGTTTTGTTGTGATTTCTTCCATATAATGTGAGAAATCACAGTTCCTTGATAATGTGAGAAATCACGAAAGCGCCTGGAAAATGTGTACCATGATATATGCCTAGACGACAACTTATTTGTGAGTTGCCATCTTCATGGTTCTGTGTGTGCATCTTGCTGATTACCAGCTGGACTGACAAGAATTCTGGACTTCCAGCATGAAGGTCGAGCAGGCAAGTTACAAGGACAATGTTTCCTCTCTTACAGAAGAAGTATTTCCTGAGTATTTCCGCTGAACTTTTAGCCTATGCATGCATGCTCGTCTCTGTACTCACCTAGGTCTCCCATTGTTGTGCTGAGGTCGAGATACATCTCTTGAACGCCGCCTTTGCTGATAGATTATATAGTCCAATTCATTCCCGGAATTGGTAGGTTTTGTCCTGTCTACTTTGAAAGCGTGTTATGGAATTAGCCTCCACAACAGCTCTTTACTCTGTCCCCGTGTTCTGCTCTGTCCCATCGAAAGCAGTCTCTCATTCTCTCTCTCTCTCTCTCTCTCTCTCTCTCTCTCTCTCTCTCTCTCTCTCTCTCTCAGCTTAGCTGATATTTTTCACTATCTTATATATTGTGATCGTGTCTCTATCGGTTCTTCGATCCGTTAGTGATGTATGGTTAACCCGATCTCACGTCCCAGTACTTTTAGTCAAGGAACCAGTCGTGTGGCAAACTCTGAAACTTCTCAGTACTCTTGTATGCTTATAATAATAATAATAATAATAATAATAATAATAATAATAATAATAATAATAATTCAAATCATTGTATAAAAAGTATACAATAAATCATTTAAAAGCCCATAACAGCACCGTATTCCACGATAAGGATTCTATGATGCTATAATGTGGAGAGTGTTTTGAATATACTGTTCTTCCGATGCCTTCACTGGGGGAAACGGGTAAAACTGCTCTTGACTAGAGGAGCTTAAACAGCCCTCACCTTTGAATCACTGTATAATCCCTTATAGATTTACCGCTTCCACATGAATATAATAAAATAATAATATTAATAAATCTATTTTCAGATATCTAATATATATTCTTATACTTTCTACCTAATAGACTGACAATGTTATCCTGTTTCTGTGCATACTAAGATAGCATTGGTTTTAATGTCTCTCTTTATCTTCACAAGGATGATTCAGTAAGAAGATCGCAGTTATATCGCGAGATATCGGAAGCAATATTGCTTCTTGCACTACACAACAATAATGAGAATATTGCCACTCACGTTTCGACTGGAACACAAGGGGGAGGTGGGTAAGCTTCCCAGAAAAGGACTGAATTTCTCTGCATATTCCCAAAGCAGATTTATCGTATTATTATAGTCATTGACAAAAATTACGTCAAAATCATCATTCAAACATTTCTTTCTCAGATTTTGTTTTGAGACTATTATAGCTCTGTCCGAGTTGTTCTCTGTCACACTCGCTCTGTTTCACTATCTCTCCCACTCTCTCTATATCACACTGTCTCTATCACAAACTATATTTTGTCTCCCTATCTCTAACGCCCTATCAAACTCATCACTTTTGCCCTCTCTCTCACACACACTGACTTTCACACTCTCTCACCCCGTCTCTCTCTCTCTTCCACTGTGCATTAAGACCACCATTACGAGTGTTGGGCGGAGAGCCTTCGACAAGAGCATTATCTTCAGCATTCAGCAAATTCCATTTCCCAGCCACTCGACAATGGGACACACAATTGAAAATCAGGAAATTATTGTGAAGGGATCAGGCAAGTTGGACACCCCATTCTGGATCCTCATTAAGTCTTCGCTCAATATTTGGTCGACCGCCGCAAGCATCTTACCCTCTTGGCTTTGATTTTTGCAACATAAAAGAATCAGATTCGGCGAGAAAGGAGAAACTTGTGGAAATAATGAAATTAAGGAGAATAAAGAAGAGGAAGAGGATGAAGAGTATAAAGGAAAATATCGAAGATAAAGAGCTGCAAGAAAGGCATTGAGGACGATGAGCAGGAAGATAAATGGTAGAAAGAGAATGTACAATAAGAGGAGACATTTTTTTATTGCAACATTTCACCCCCGAGAGGCTACTTGGTAAAGCCTCTTGAAGGTTAAAAGTCGTAGAAATAAAAGATCACCTTTTGCTATACTCGATTTTTTCACCATTTACCGACCCCCCCAGCCATACTCCTGCCAAGAAGAAAAAAAAGTGCTCCAGTACGAGCAGTAGGACTAAAAAATATATCAGGGATGACGAAAGGAAGAAAAATTCCAAGACGCGCATGTAGATGAGAATAAGAAGACAAAAATTTGGATTTCTTTCTACTCTGGCGTCTATTGTGATAATTACTGTGGGGATTACCAGGTAGGAGCAGCAACATTACCACCACTAACCCGCAAGTTTTTCAATCCATTAATAATAATAATCTTTATTTCTACAAGTACATGGACAACGTATACAAGCGTAGCTGACATCAATGACATACTACTATACAGAGAACCCCTTGTTATGCAGAACATTTCGGGCAAATTAGCTCAATTTTGTCCCCAGGATGTGACCAATGATAGTCGGTTAACACCCAGGTACCTATTTACTGCTAGGCGAACGGGCACAGCATGTCTTAAAGAAACACGTCCTAATGTTTCCATCCCTACAGGGAATCGAAACACGGACCTCAGTGTGTGAGCTTAGTGCACAAGCGAGGGGGAAAAAAAAAACACTTGCATTTTAAGCCAGACTGATGGTCTTCCCACAACCCTGTGTCGTGTGACTATTGTCCTGTTCTCTCGCTTCGCAATGGGGTTAAAAAGACTGACCCAACGCCATCACACACACACACACACACACACACACACACACACACACACACACACGTACACGAGAAGCAAATTATGACAATTGACGGGAGCGGAAATGAAGTCTGTTTAACACGGAGCTTCGTGGAAGTAGGTAAAGCAATTTTTCAGGTTATAACCTTAAAAAAAATTCTTTTTACAAAAAAGTTTTCCTTTTGCATACAATTGTAAACATTATTTTCTTTACGATAAAAATAATAACGTATTTATTTTACTATTATGCTATCATTATTTATGTTATATAACCAATATGATTATAATAAAATTGTGAACATTTAAACATTTTTATTAATAATTTCGTTTTTATGTTATTTGTGTTTATTTATATTACATTGCTAATGTGATTATTATAATAACATTGTGAATATTTTAATATTTTTATAAATAATTTCGTTTTTCTTTATAATCGACTCTCTATCAATTAGTTGGAACTCTTTCATTTTCTATTGATAAGAATAACTTCACAATATCAGGGCTGGAAAAATTCACAGCTAACCTACAATTTTTGGAGAAACCTTGAGACGATGTTTCGGTCCTTCCTGAAACATTATCAAGTAGCAACTTGATAACACTGAACTCTGCAGAATCTTGCAGCTTTTCCTATAGTCTAAATCAATATTTTTTTTAAAACTCCATATCATTTGTGATTTATTAACGGGGATACAGCAAGCATTCCTCATTGGGACCATCATGATGTGGTGCTGGAACAGGAAGGTGACAGTTTTGCTCGAAGATGCCAAAGGTGTAGTGAAGAGGAGCGGTACTGATGGTATAAATCCTCATGCTTATTATTAAGTCTGCCCACTTCTCGATGATCGGCTGTTAATCCCTGCCGACGGCTGTAGTGGATATGAGGATGAGTGAGTAAATAAGCAAGTGTAGTTCCATAACAGGCAAACCAGCAGGACAAGATTATCAAGGGTGTAACTGGTATGGTGATGCCAACGAGATGCAGGTATGAGACACGTATGCACTGATGAAGACAGTTATTAAGGAAGCCTTTCGCCACGAGTGGCTTCTTCAGGTTTAATTTGCGGACTAAATAAGCCCCTTGTGGTAAAACGTCACCTTAACTGATGTCTTGATCAGTGACCTACAGAATTATCAAGCTTCTCCGGAGTTCACAAGTCTTCTCTAGATGTCACTGAGTTCATTGTACTTCGCATGCCTTCCCTTAAAAACTGCACGAAACTGCTACCACCTTGTTGCAGATTCACTTACATTAGCTAGGAATAGAGGCGTCGACCACAGTATCTGTTGGTCGATATGTGCTTGCTGGAAGGCGCGGGTTGAGAAGCTGAGGATCTCTTGCTCAGATCTCGACTCCTCGAGCATAAATGGAGCAATCAGTTCCTTGATTGGATTGTCCTTATTGAATTGTTTGTGAGGCTCCACAAACACACACAAACACGTATACACACTAAGGAATCATTCAAGACTCTGTACACTATATACGTCAGGCCCATACTGGAGTATGCAGCACCAGTTTGGAACCCACACCTGGTCAAGCATGTGAAGAAATTAGAGAAAGTGAAAAGGCTTGCAACAAGACTAGTCCCAGAGCGAAGAAAGGTTAAGGGAAATCGGCCTGACGACACTAGAGGACAGGAGGGTTAGGGGAGACATGATAACGACATATAAAATACTGCGAGGAATAGATAAGGTGGACAGAGACAAGATGTTCCAGAGAGGGGACACAGAAACAAGGGGTCACATTTGGAAGTTGAAGACTCCTATGAGTCAAAGGGATGTTAGGAAGTATTTCTTCAGTCATAGAGTTGTCAGGAAGTGGAATAGCCTAGAAAGTGACGTAGTGGAGGCAGGAACCATACATAGTTTTAAGACGAGGTTTGATAAAGCTCATGGAGCAGGGAGAGAGAGGACCTAGTAGCAATCAGTGAAGAGGCGGGGCCAGGAGCTATGACTCGACCCCTGCAACCACAAATAGGTGAAATAGGTGAGTACACACATTCTCTCTCTCTCTCTCTCTCTCTCTCTAAGTACATCCTCCATTAGCAGTCATGAAGGCATAGTTACATAAAAAAAAATATTTCTACTAATCATAGTTCACGCGTCCCCATTATCTTTGCCGACAGTGTAAAAAAAAATATAAAAAAATGAAAAAAATGAGAAAAAGCTAATATAAAAACAAACCTTTAAAAGATTAGAGGAGGATGTACAAGCGTTGCCAAGCACGCATCTCTCTTTGTGAATGTTATTATTATGTTTTTTTATCTTTCGCTGTTTTTGTTCTTTCATTTATTTTTGTATCTTTGTCGCTAGTTGAAAAGGAATACGCCAATTTGATTTTTGGATTAAACTCTGACGAGCTGATGGAGGATTATACAGTGAGCGCTTCTGGGAGAATAAATCTATATATATTTTATATGCATTTCTGTTTAACCCTTTGGCTGTTATCACTGTTGCTTTTCTTACGTATACTATGTACATATATATATACTATGTACATATATATATATATATATATATATATATATATATATATATATATATATATATATATATATATATATATATATATATATAAACGCTGGCCTATTAATGATTGTTGTCCGTAATGACATAACGTGTTTTATACGCTCGATTAAATTTTTTTGAGTGGCTTGTGAGCCTTGCTGTCATTTATTATTTTCCTCCTATCATTCCAGGACAACTCTTCCATACTGGGCAGAGTGGAAGAGCGGGTGCCGCTCCTGTTAACAGTGTACAACTTGTTGTATATCTCCCTAGCAACATTTATAGCTAGGCTCTCTTGTCATGCTGAAGTCACGTGACTTCCCCCACGTAGGCCTGTTCTCAAAACCCTCTGCCTCATTTCTTCATAAGCCGGCCAGATGGGCAGGCCGTCAGGCTGGGCTCTTCCCACGACTACCAATAATAACGCCTCCATAACAGTCTACAGTGTTTTTCTACTACCATCACTGCATCCGAACCTCAGTATTTGCACTCCAAGCTGGCCATTCTCTACGATACTGCGTTCCTAAACTCACGCCTATGTCTAGACTATTATTGAAATTCCCTCTCCCTTCACACAGAGACTAACATGCATTCACACGCACACAGTGAAGGATAGAAGGTACCCACAATAGAACAGGCGCGCCACGGACCCTGCATTCAGAAACGCAGTGGGGTCCGAGCCTCTGCTTGGGACCCAAACTTCCCAGTTAAGCTAATCTGATGTAACAAGAGCTCTGCACACCGTCTCCTCTCAGCAACTTCAAAGAGCCTTCTACAGGAGGACGAGTGAGAGACGCAGATCTCGTCGTCTTAATGAGAAGAGAAAAAAAGACTAAAAGAAAGGATTTTTTTAGGGGTAAGACGAGAGGAAATGGGTGATCACAGAATGAGGCAGGAGGGACAGAATGACAAATAAAGATGAGGACTAATGTTGAGATATATAGTGCTAATTAGACATATATATGTCTTGCTGAATTGGTGAAACTGGTCAGTTAGCAAGAACTCATTTAAAATGAAGTCATTTCTAAAATTTCTCTTATACGTTTAAAGATATATTCTTTCATTTATGTTAATGTAAAAATTAATAATTTTGTACCAAAAGAACCTTAGAAAACTTACTTAACCTTATTATAACAAGCGCAATTTAATTTAGCTTAATCCAACTAAATATATTTTAAATAAGCTTACAATAATTTAATAAACACAATGAAATATATTTTTTTCGTTAGGTTCAGAATGATTTTTGCGAAAATATTGAATACACAAATTTTCGCTTGTCTTATTCGGCAAGAATATCGTGCCTAATAGGTAAAACTGGTCAATTAGCAAGATATATTTTTTTCATTTATGTTAATGTAAAAAGTTATTACTTTGTACCATATGAAACTTAGAAAACTTACCTAACCTTATTATAACAAGCCCAATTTAATTTAGCCTAACCCAACTAAATATATTTTAGATACGTTTACAATAATTTAATAATAAACAAACACAATGAAATATATTTTTTTCGTTAGGTTCAAAATGATTTTTGTGAAATTATTGCATACACAAATTTTCGCATGTCTTATATGGCAAGAAGAGCGTTGCTATTAAAGCCAAAATAGCAAGTTTTACATAATTGGCACGACTATATATATATATATATATGCAAGATTTCAGGTACATCTTACTTTCTTCTATTTTCTTACTAGTTCTTGTTCTTATTTCCTCTTATCTCCATGGGGAAGTGGAACAGAATTCTTCCTCCGTAAGTCTTGCGTGTCGTAAGAGGCGACTAAAATGCCGGGAGCAAGGGGCTAGTAACCCCTTCTCCTGTATATATTACTAAATGTAAACGGAGAAACTTTCGTTTTTCCTTTTGGGCCACCCTACCTCGGTGGGAAACGGCCGACATGTTGAAATATATATATATATATATATATATATATATATATATATATATATATATATATATATATATATATATATAGTATATATTATATGTATATATATGTATATATATATATATATATATATATATATATATATATGTATATATATATATATATATGTATATATATATATATATATGTATATATATATATATATATATATATGATATATATATATATATGTATATATATATATGTATATATATATATATATATATATATATATATATAGTATATATATATGTATATATATATATATACATATATATATATATGTATATGTATATATACATATACATATATATATATATATATATATATATATATTATCATATATATATATATATATATATATATATATTATATATATATATATATTGTATATGTATGTTTTATATATATATATATATATATTATGTATATATATATATATATATATATATATATATATATATATATATATATATATATATATATATATATATGTATATGTATATATATATATATATATGTATATATATATGTCGTGCCGATTAGGTAAAACTTGCTATTTTGGCTTAAATAGCAACGCTCACCTTGCCATATAAGACAAGTGAAAATTTGTGTATGCAATAATTTCGCCAAAATCATTCTGAACCTAACGAAAAAATATATTTATTTGTATTTGTTTATTATTAAATTACTGTAAACGTATCTAAAATATATTTAGTTGGGTTAGGCTAAATTAAATTGCGCTTGCTATAATAAGGTTAGGTAGGTTTTCAAAGTTTCTCTTGGTACAAAATTAAAAACTTTTACATTACCATAAATGAAAAAAATATATCTTTAAACGTATAAGAGAGAATTTTAAAAAAGGGCTTAATTTTAAATGAGTTCTTGCTAATTGACCAGTTTTACCTAATCGGCACGACATATATATATATATATATATATATGTATATGTATATATATATATATATATATATATGTATATATATATATATATATATGTATATATATATATATATATATATATATATATATATATATATATATATATATATATATATATATATATATATATATATATATATATATATATATACAATACTGCGACTAGCTGGGATCGAACCCAGTAGAGCTAGATGTTGTACCGTGAACCGAGGACATACGATGGTGTGGGTGCCTCAGAGCTAATTCATTCTAATCCCGTTAGGTGTACTAGCCTCCACAGGCAGAATATATCGTATATCGCATATATCGTATTGTAACCACGAACGAGTGATATTAAATCAATAACAACACTACGACTACAACTCGTTCGTGGTTACAATGCAACATATACTGCTTGTGAAGGCTAGTACACCAAACGGAGAGTAGAATGAAATTAGCTCTGAGGTACTCACACCGTCGTATATCCTTGGATCACGGTACAGCACCTATCTCTGCTGGGTGCGTGATTCTTGTACGATTGTATGGTCCCGTGGGTTAGAGCGTCGTGGAATTTTCGCTCACCATGAGGCAGACTAAAACAACACGGGTTCGATCCACCGGCTAGTCGGAGTGGAAAAATAAACACTCGTTCGTGATTACAATATGATACACACACACACTATATATATATATATATATATATATATATATATATATATATATATATATATACAAAAAGATCACAGTAAACAGGTGATATCAAAATATGCAAGACAACCACTATGAAAAAATAGAGGAATTCCAAGCGCTTTCGTGACTACTCACATTATCAAGGAACTATAAAAGGAAACATGACAAGAAGGCTTATAAAAGGGGCAAGACTACACCTCACAGTCACATCATACTAACAAAGACAACACCTCACAGTAGCGTAACATCGCACGACTCTGTGAAGAGGAACATAAGAAAGGACCTGAAACTCTTCCCAAGAATTAAGATTAGTTTAATTTATTATTAAATTCTTCCCAAATTTTATTAATTATAAATTAATCCAATTTATATAAACCAAAAGAAATATTCATATTTTCAAAACTACTTTTTATGAAACATGATTCTATTATATTCCTCTCAACCATGGACTCAGCATTTTGAAAATCAATTGGATGGTTAAAGTCTTCACATGAATAAATAAAGCATTAGAATCTTGTCCAGTTCTAATGCTATATTTTATGTTGTTTTAATCTTAATTCAAGACTTTTACCAGTTTGACCGTAATAAACTTTATCGCATATTTTACAGGAATCTTATAGACATATATATATATATATATATATATATATATATATATATATATATATATATATATATATATATATATATATATATATATATATAAGGGTCGGATGCGAAAAGTGGGTCATAATAAGCGTGTATGCACCTGGAGAAGAGAGGAGTGTAGAGGAGAGAGAGAGATTTTGGGAGATGTTAAGCGAATGTATAGGAACTTTTGAACCAAATGAGAGAGTAATTGTGGTAGGGGACCTAAATGCTAAAGTGGGAGAAACATGCAGAGAGGGTGTAGTAGGTAAGTTTGGGTGCCAGGTGTAAATGATAATGGGAGCCCTTTGATTGAACTTTGTATAGAAAGGGGTTTAGTTATAGGTAATACATATTTTAAGAAAAGAGGATAAATAAGTATACAAGATATGATGTAGGGCGTAATGACAGTAGTTTGTTGGACTATGTATTGATAGATAAAAGACTGTTGAGTAGACTTCAGGATGTACATGTTTATAGAGGGGCTACAGATATATCAGATCACTTTTTAGTTATAGCTACAGTGGGAGTAAAGGTAGATGGGATACAAGGAAAATAGAATCAGTAAGTAAAAGAGAGGTGAAGGTTTATAAACTAAAAGAGGAGGCAGTTAGGGTAAGATATAAACAACTATTGGAGGATAGATGGGCTAGTGAGAGTGTAGGCAATGGGGTCAAAAATGTATGGGGTAGATTTAAAAATGTAGTGTTAGAGTGTTCAGCAGAAGTTTGTGGTTACAGGCGAGTGGGTGCGGAGGGAAGAGGAGCGATTGGTGGAATGATGATGTAAAGAGAGTAGTAAGGGAGAAAAGTTAGCATATGAGAGGTTTTACAAAGTAGAAGTGATGCAAGGAGGGAAGAGTATATGGAGAAAAAGAGAGGTTAAAAGAGTGGTGAAGCAATGTAAAAGAGAGCAGATGAGAGAGTGGGTGAGATGTTATCAGCAAATTTTGTTGAAAATAAGAAAAGTTTTGGAATGAGATTAATAAGTTGAGGAAGCCTAGAGAACAAATGGATTTGACAGTTAAAAATAGGAGAGGAGAGTTATTAAATGGAGAGTTAGAGGTATCGGGAAGATGGAGAGAATATTTTGAGGATTTGTTAAATGTTGATGAAGACAGGAAGCTGTGATTTCGTGTAGGGCAAGGAGGAATAACATCTTGTAGGAGTGTGGAAGAGCCAGTTGTGGGTGTAGGGAAGTTCGTGAGGCAGTGGGTAGAATGAAAGGGGTAAGGCAGCTGGGATTGATGGGATAAAGATAGAAATGTTAAAAGCAGGTGGGGATATAATTTTGGAGTGGTTGGTGCTATTATTTAATAAATGTATGGAAGAGGGTAAGGTACCTAGGGATTGGCAGAGAGCGTGTATTGTTCCTTTGTATAAAGGCAAAGGGACAAAAGAGAGTGCAAAAATTATAGGGAATAAGTCTGTTGAGTGTACCTGGTAAAGTGTATGGTAGAGTTATTATTGAAAGAATTAAGAGTAAAACAGAAAGCAGGATAGCAGATGAACAAGGGGCTTTAGGAAAGGTAGGGGTGTGTAGACCAAGTGTTTACAGTGAAACATATAGGTGAACAGTATTTGGATAAGGGTAAAGATGTTTTTGTGGCATTTATGGATTTGGAAAAGGCGTATGATAGGGTGGATAGGGGGGCAATGTGGCAGATGTTGCAGGTGTATGGAATAGGAGGAAGGTTACTGAAGGCAGTGAAGAGTTTTATGAGGATAGTGAGGCTCAGGTTAGAGTGTGTAGGAGGGAAGGGACTATTTCCCAGTAAAAGTGGGCCTTAGACAAGGATGTGTGATGTCACCGTGGTTGTTCAATATATTTATAGATGGGGTTGTAAGAGAAGTGAATGCGAGGGTCTTGGCAAGAGGTGTTGGGCTAAAAGATAAAGAAGCAAATACAAAGTGGAGTTGTCACAGTTGCTTTTGCTGATGACACTGTGCTTTGGGAGATTCTGAAGAGAAGCTGCAGAGGTTGGTGGATGAATTTGGTAGGGTGTGTAAAGAAGAAAATTGAAAGTGAATATAGGAAAGAGTAAGGTGATGAGGATAACAAAAAGAATAGGTGACGAAAGATTGGATATCAGATTGGAGGGAGAGAGTATGGAGGAGGTGAATGTATTCAGATATTTGGGAGTGGACATGTCGGCGGATGGGTCTATGAAGGATGAGGTGAATCATAGAATTGATGAGGGAAAAGGGTGAGTGGAGCACTTCGGAGTCTGTGGAGACAAAGAACCTTGTCCATGGAAGTAAAGAGGGAATGTATGAAAGTATAGTTATACCAACGCTCTTATATGGGTGTGAAGCATGGGTGATGAATGTTGCAACGAGGAGAAGGCTGGAGGCAGTGGAGATGTCATGTCTGAGGTCAATGTGTGGTGTGAATATAATGCAGAGAATTCGGAGTTTGGAAATTAGGAGGAGGTGCGGATTACCAAAACGATTGTCCAGAGAGCTGAGGAGGGTTGTTGAGGTGGTTTGGACATGTAGAGAGAATGGAACGAGACAGAGTGACTTCGGGGTGTATGGATCTGTAGTGGAGGGAAGGCGGGTAGGGGTCGGCCTAGGAAAGGTTGGAGGGAGGGTAAAGGAAGTTTTGTGTGCGAGGGCTTGGATTTCCAGCAAGCATGTGTGAGCGTATTTGATAGGAGTGAATGGAGGCATATGGTTTTAATACTTGACGTGCTGTTGGAGTGTGAGCAAAGTAACATTTATGAAGGATTCAGGAAACCGGCAGGCCGGACTTGAGTTCTGGAGATGGGAAGTACAGTGCCGGCACTCTGAAGGAGGGGTGTAAATGTTGCAGTTTTATAACTGTAGTGTAAAGCACCCTTCTGGCAAGACAGTGATAGAGTGAATGATGATGAAAGTTTTTCTTTTTCGGGCCACCCTGCCTTGGTGGGAATCGGGCGATGTGTTAATAAAAATAAAAAATATATATATATATATATATATATATATATATATAAGGAGAGGGGAGAGAGAGAGAGAGAGAGAGAGAGAGAGAGAGAGAGAGAGAGAGAGAGAGAGAAAGAAAGAAAAAAAATTCTGGGCTAGAAACGAAAAACAGATGCCTAATGAATAATGAATGCTAATAGTTATTAATTCAACATATTTACATTATCGAATCTGTATGTGTGTAATTGTTTAGTATATATTAATGGAACATAGGTTCTGCTCGGGGGGTTTCTATTATATATTTACTCTATACTTTTTTGAAATTCCTGATTATTTATACACAAGATGTTTTACTCTGATTTCATGCTACTATCTGTGAGGATTTCTTTTCTCAATGTCCCTTCTACATTGATTATTACGCCGTCAGTGAAAAAAAAATTATTATTTGTCTGCTTTGCCTCCTTTTGCAATAGTATATGTAGTTAACATTATCCTCTTCTCTTTCTGTTATCCAACAAAAGAGTTTGCATCGCGTTTTTTATTTCTTTATAACTTTTTATTTCTTAAATTTGAAATCTCTCTTGTTGTATGTCTTCGAATTTATATTTTAACTATTTTTCTTAAGATTAAAACATCCTTCCACATTCACATATTTACATTTTATTTGAAACATCTACATTTTGAATTGTTAATTTATATATGAAAACTGTTCTAAAAAATACCCAACACTGTATAAGAGTTAGTGAACGCAACTTTTTTAAGATTTTTTTTTAATAGATAATTGGTAATTATAATCACTTCAAAGTCCTCTTCCTAATCCAATATTCTTAAAAATTTGCTAACAAGGTAAAAATTTTAACCGGAGCTATTTTGATTTTCGTCTATTACCACTATGTCATATTTAATACTAAATTCCCTCATATATTATTTAGATATAGATTAAATAAATCATGGGAGTGAGCACTTCATTCCATGACGACATGTTTTTAATCAGATCAGTGTTCGCATCTTGTTTTTCAAACGAGTTTCTCACCCATTAAAGTAATTGGCCTTTCACCCCTATGTTTTTAAATTTCCAGATCAATCTCTTATGAGTAACTTTAATTAAGATTTAATTTTTATAAACGTAAGTTAATGCAAAGTGCTCATGTATTTCGTTTTCTATTTTCCTTTCACAACTGAATAAATTGTATTTTAATAATTCTGCTCATCAAAAATAAAATTACTTGTTTAACAGTTCCCCACTTTTTAATATTCGTGTAGAATTTGTCTTTTTTTTTCATTTAGCCGACCTTCACTTTCCTTTATTGAAGTTTGAATGATAATGAATTTCAATGTTCATTTTTAATCTCAGCTTCATCTCTGTTTTTCCCAGGGCCCTCCATTTCATTTGTTTGCTTTGGTTTTAAGTTTGATTCAGTGTTCTTTCTAAGGTACAACACTTGATTGATAGTTTAAATTTATTACCGTATGATTCGAAATTCTATTTCTGGTTCAAATATTGAATTCAAATATTGATATGGGCAACAAGCAGAAAGGCAGGGAAGAATAAAGAATGTTTTCAAGGAGGAAGACAGACACTCACTTTCTCTCTCTCTCTCTCTCTCTCTCTCTCTCTCTCTTCTTATATATATATATATATATATATATATATATATATATATATATTATTATTTTTATATTATTTTTATTAACACATCGGCGATTCCCACCAAGGCAGGGTGGCCCGAAAAGAAAAACTTTCATCATCATTCACTCCATCACTGTCTTGCCAGAAGGGTGCTTTACACTACAGTTATAAAACTGCAACATTAACACCCTCCTTCAGAGTGCCGGCACTGTACTTCCCATCTCCAGAACTCAAGTCCGGCCTGCCGGTTTCCTGAATCCTTCATAAATGTTACTTTGCTCACACTCCAACAGCACGTCAAGTATTAAAACCATATGCCTCCATTCACTCCTATCAAATACGCTCACACATGCTTGCTGGAAGTCCAAGCCCCTCGCACACAAAACTTCCTTTACCCCTCCCTCCAACCTTTCCTAGGCCGACCCCTACCCGCCTTCCTCCACTACAGATTTATACACTCTCGAAGTCACTCTGTCTCGTTCCATTCTCTCTACATGTCCAAACCACCTCAACAACCCCTCCTCAGCTCTCTGGACAATCGTTTTGGTAATCCGCACCTCCTCCTAATTTCCAAACTCCGAATTCTCTGCATTATATTCACACCACACATTGACCTCAGACATGACATCTCCACTGCCTCCAGCCTTCTCCTCGTTGCAACATTCATCACCCATGCTTCACACCCATATAAGAGCGTTGGTATAACTATACTCTCATACATTCCCTCTTTACTTCCATGGACAAGGTTCTTTGTCTCCACAGACTCCAAGTGCTCCACTCACCCTTTTCCCCTCATCAATTCTATGATTCACCTCATCCTTCATAGACCCATCCGCCGACATGTCCACTCCCAAATATCTGAATACATTCACCTCCTCCATACTCTCCCTCCAATCTGATATCCAATCTTTCGTCACCTATTCTTTTGTTATCCTCATCACCTTACTCTTTCCTATATTCACTTTCAATTTTCTTCTTTTACACACCCTACCAAATTCATCCACCAACCTCTGCAGCTTCTCTTCAGAATCTCCCAAAAGCACAGTGTCATCAGCAAAAAGCAACTGTGACAACTCCCACTTTGTATTTGCTTCTTTATCTTTTAGCCCAACACCTCTTGCCAAGACCCTCGCATTCACTTCTCTTACAACCCCATCTATAAATATATTGAACAACCACGGTGACATCACACATCCTTGTCTAAGGCCCACTTTTACTGGGAAATAGTCCCCTTCCCTCCTACACACTCTAACCTGAGCCTCACTATCCTCATAAAAACTCTTCACTGCTTTCAGTAACCTTCCTCCTATATATATATATATATATATATATATATATATATATATATATATATATATATATATATATATATATATATATATGTCGTGCCTAATAGGTAAAACTGGTCAATTAGCAATAACTCATTTAAAATTAAGTCCTTTCTAAAAATTTCTCCTATACGTTTAAAGATATATTTTTTTCATTTATGTTAATGTAAAAATTGAAAATTTTGTACCAAGAGAAACTTTGAAAACCTACCTAACCTTATTATATTATATTTTAGATACGTTAACATTAATTTAATAATAAACAAACACAATGAAATATATTTTTTTCGTTATGTTCAGAATGATTTTGGCGAAATTATTGCATACACAAATTTTCACTTGTCTTATATGGCAAGATGAGCGTTGCTATTTAAGCCAAAATCGCAAGTTTTACCTAATCGGCACGACATATATATATATATATATATATATATATATATATATATATATATATATATATATAATGTATACATAGAGAGAGAAAGTGAGTGTGTCTTCCTCCTTGAATACATTCTTCATTCTTCCCTGCCTTCTTGCTTATGTTCCTGCTTTCATCATTGCCTACGTTCCTCCTTTCCTCCCTACTTACAAACCTGCCTGCCTTCCTGCATATAGTCCTTCTTGCCTGAATAGTATTACCACGATGAGGATATCCGGAATTAGATAAGGCAACCCTACTAGCCAAAGTGTTCTCCCGGCAGAGGGTGCCTAAGACACTCTCGGAACTGTCAACACACTCATGGGGGGTTATAGTATCTTAGGAGGCCCTTACCATGTGTAGTTTCCTCTGTTGGCTCTCTGATGTCAACTCATCCGTGTGTGCATGTGACTGAGGGAGAACGTGGGTGTACTTACCTACTTGTGCTAACCTATATTTCGTGTCTTAACTCCTGGTCCTTTCCCGGGTTCACTCCTTACTATCCTATCCATTTATATATATATATATATATATATATATATATATATATATATATATATATATATATATATAATATAGAGAGAGAGAGAGAGAGAGAGAGAGAGACGAGACGAGGTCCATCTCGAGTGCAATTGCAGGGACCCATAATCTGAATGGAAATGTTGCTTGTTCCCTCTGCTAGTTAGAACGAGTTTAAGCCCTTTTGTGAGTATCGACCTCAGGAGAATGTAGTATTTATGTAGTTTAGAGTTGTCATATGAGGGTACATATCTCTGGAAGTATGTTAGCCTGGGCTGATTCAAGCATTTTATCCTGTTGTTGTCGAGAAATGCTTCAAAAGCCTCGGTTCCTAGAGGGGCTCTAAGCAGAACGCAATTTGTGGGGAAAGGTGAGAGCAATGGTTGACGCATCTGGTAATATGGGTCTCACTGCATTAATCGCTTGCTGGTTGGCTGAGACGAAATCTAATTGGATGCATTAAGGACGAGTCTCATGCCATTTCCTCGTGTCGTCACCTGAGCAAGATTTGTGCCTGCCAGTGTGCCATTATCTAGAAACTAGATATTACTTCACTGGTCAGTCTGTTAGTAATTTCCCTTACCGCTAAGCAGAAAAGAAAAGAAACGAGAAACTCCTTGTTGGATATATATTACTCACTCTTAAGAGAGTTAGCTTTTTTTTACAATTAAATTTCAGGAAATCTTTCATATTGCACATGCAGCATATTGCATTAAATAAAGAGCAAAATTTGCAATGGGAAACTAGACAATAAAGCATTACCAATAAATTGGGAAGCATGTACGCCTCATGCAAAAATCGGTTGTTATACTGCACACGCAAAAAAAAAAATTATAAAATGTTGCCAGAGATTTTTACATGAGATTGCCTTTTTTTAAATAGTAATTTTGTAAAGGGAAAAAATGCAATATCCATTTTATAAAACACTGCATAATGCTCGTCACTGTGAGCGCTGCAGCAATCAATCAGGAATTATTTATTGGCAAAGGGATGAATAGTTTTTTTTTCAGTGCAAATAAACAGGGTACGAGGGATAACATTCCAGGTTCATGATGTTTTTTCATGTGGCAATAAAATTGTAAATTTAATAAAAAAATAACAATTAGTAATGATTGTAAGAATAATGTTAATCAGAATTAATGATGATGATGTCAAAAATGGTAATAGAAAGGCACGGTTCGATCGTATTAGGGCGAACAAGGTGTCCCCAAGGTCTATTATCCCAGTATATCACACATAATTAAAATATTTTTTTTTTTATAATCTTTTAAAAAATCTTCAGAGTAATATTACAGTGTGTTTTGAAACAGAGGGAAGACACAGATAAAAGTAAGATGATAATGCAATTGCAAATCCTTTCTCACACAGTCGAATACTATTACAAATCCAGGTGGATGGACCACTAATCTTTATAACTCTCTCTCTACCTGTATACTAATTTCCCTATTTCAGTGTATTCCATTATCTTAACAACAATCTTCCTATCCAATCTTTACAATTCTTTCGGTCCTCTAACGTCATGTAATTGAGGAAAACTTGTGAATGGAAATACCGTAACTCTTTTTTATTATAATTAAAACATAGACTTTAAATCCATAAGTTACAACTTCACGTGGTATTTTTATGTCTGGTTAATGCTTTTAATAAAGTATATTAGATCCGTGTTATCAGATGTAAATTTTGCTGAGCATCTGTCGCAGGCTGGCGAACTACCCCAATCAGGTAAGCAATTTTTAGAGTAAATAAGGTGACGGGGAACCATAATTATATATGCTGGAAAATAATTAGCCCACCAGTTACATAAAGAGTAATGCCTGCATTTGTGGATGAATAAGCATAATGCCGTGACTTGGCTCGTAGCGTCTTCAGCTTACACATTGAAGGTCCGGAATTGATCCCCGGCACGGGTGAAACGTTTCCTTACACCTGCTTTCCTTATTCGCCTAGCAGTAAATAATAATAATAATAATAATAATAATAATAATAATAATAATAATAATAATAATAATAATAATAATAATAATAATAATAATAATAATAATAATAATAATAATTATTATTATTATTATTATTATTATTATTATTATTATTATTATTATTATTATTATAAACACACAGCATGCTTTATCAAGCCATGATTTGATGAAACTTTACTCCGAGTGAAAGGTAGTCAAAAATAAAGTTTACTTTGCATGTTATGTCTTCATGTACATAATTCACCGATTAAAAAAATTAATTTCAAACCCTTAACGTTTTAAAAGCTGTCGTAACTATGCCCAGCCGATGACAGGGAAATACAAACATAAGTTCACCTGATGGGTATTCCACAGCACAATAAATAAATAAATAGAATTCCTGTAATATTAATCTTGTCCTAAAGGGATCTTAACATTAGCTCTCTTTTTAATACGATGATATTATGGCACATAATTATTCCCTTCACAATAATTACTTTGATTACCATGACGTTTAGGAAATGCTGCGTTTTGTTGAATTGTTTCAGTATTTGCACTTCTGATCAATTATCATTTCTGTTGTGAAAGGGAAAGTATATGGTTCTTATATGATAAGGTATTTCATTGGCCTCAGTTTGATAATTAGGGTGTTGATGGAGGCTGCTATCTTCTGCCTATAGATGGTAAAATACACCGATAAGTGTGTGAACAATACACAATATGCGTTTATTTATCGAGAAGACGTTTCACCCGTGGTGGGCGAAAAGTCTTCACAGCATATGTCACATAATGCATATTGTGTATTTTTCGCATCCTTGTGAATATCTTCTGATTTAAACCGCCCCTAGTATGCCTCATTATAGCCTTAAAGTGTTTAATAGGATCTGACAGAAAAAATCATCAATGTGCTGTCATTTTGGTTTACCTTAGGAAGCCACCTCAGTACCGACGAGGCATTTTGGCACACTTTATTTTGCTCCGGGAAGATGTCAGATAAATTCTCTATTGATATTCATATGCTGATGTTTTTAAATTTGTGGGTGAGACTAGGTGATAGTCCACGACTAAAATATTTGAAAATTATTATTCTAGGCCTTGTGAGGCATATCATACTTAAAAAAAGATATTTAATAGAAGCAATTTTTTTTTGAGAAATTACTTTCCAAAACACCAGAAGTGAGAAGCAACACTCAACAAATAGGTTTGTTGCTGCTGCTGCTGCTGCTGCTGCTGCTGCTGCTGCTGCTGCTGCTGCTACTGCTGCTGCTGTTGCTGTTGCTGCTGCTCCTCCTTCTCCTCTACTTTTTGCTCCTCCTCCGCTCCCTCTCTCCTAATTATTCTTTCCCTCGAGACATTTATCAAGATGCTCACAATCATTTATTTTTGCGACGTGGTTGTTTGTCGCAGTGGTTTATTTTTCTTGTTATTAATCTTGATTGTTACTGCTGGTGTAATTGTTGATGCTATTGTTGTTGATGATAGTGTTGTTGTTTCTGTTGCTGGTGTTCCTCCTGCTGCTGTTGTTGTTGTTTCCCTTGCTGCTGTTACTGCTGTTAGTTCTATTATTGTTGATGATGGCAGTGTTGTTGGTGCTTCGTCTCCTTCTGTTGTTGCTGTTACTGCTGCTTCTAGTGCTAATGTTCCTGCTTCTGTTGCTGTTACTGCTGCTTCTATTGCTGCTGTTCCTGCTTCTGTTGCTGTTACTGCTGCTTCTATTGTTGTTGTTCCTGCTTCTATTGCTGCTGTTCCTGCTTCTACCGCTGTTTTTCCTACCACTGTTTTTGTTGCTGCTACTTCTATTGCTGCTGCCTCTATTGCTGTTGCTGCTGCCTTTATTGCTGTTGCTGCTGCCTCTATTGTTGTTGCTGCTGCCTTTATTGGTGTTGCTGCTGCCTTTATTGCTGCTGCTGCTGCCTCTATTGTTGTTGCTGCTGCCTTTATTGTTGTTGCTGCTGCCTTTATTGCTGTTGCTGCTGCCTCTATTGTTGTTGCTGCTGCCTCTATTGCTGTTGCTGCTGCCTTTATTGCTGTTGCTGCTGCCTTTATTGCTGTTGCTGCTGCCTCTATTGTTGTTGCTGCTGCCTTTATTGCTGTTGCTGCTGCCTCTATTGTTGTTGCTGCTGCCTTTATTGCTGTTGCTGCTGCCTTTATTGCTGTTGCTGCTGCCTCTATTGTTGTTGCTGCTGCCTCTATTGCTGTTGCTGCTGCCTTTATTGCTGTTGCTGCTGCCTCTATTGTTGTTGCTGCTGCCTTTATTGCTGTTGCTGCTGTCTTTATTGTCTGCTGCTGCTGCCTCTATTGTTGTTGCTGCTGCCTTTATTGCTGTTGCTGCTGCCTCTATTATTGTTGCTGCTGCCTCTATTGATGTTGCTGCTGCCTTTATTGCTGTTGCTGCTGCCTCTATTGTTGTTGCTGCTGCCTTTATTGCTGTTGCTGCTGCCTCTATTGTTGTTGCTGCTGCCTTTATTGCTGTTGCTGCTGCCTTTATTGCTGTTGCTGCTGCCTTTATTGCTGTTGCTGCTGCCTCTATTGCTGCTGCTGCTGCCTCTATTGCCTTTATTGCTGTTGCTGCTGCCTTTATTGCTGTTGTTGCTGCCTTTATTGCTGTTGCTGCTGCCTCTATTGTTGTTGCTGCTGCCTTTATTGCTGTTGCTGCTGCCTCTATTGTTGTTGCTGCTTCTATTGCTGTTCTTCCTGCTTCTATTACTGTTCTTCCTGCCTCTGTTCTAGTTGCTGCTACTTCAATTGCTGCTGCCTGGGTTTATTATTATTATTATTATTATTAAAGTAATGTGTGACGTGTTTATGACGTGTGAATGTTATCAGTGTCGTAAAGACACTTGAAGATGTTGATACCGGACTAGTATGGACCAACTGGTTTTGGCTTAGTGTCTGTGTCGTAGTTGTATTTTCCCTTTTATGAGTTATCTTCCCCTCTTGTGATAGTTATCTTCCCCTCTTGTGATGGTTATCTTTCCCTCTTGTGATGGTTATCTTCCCCTCTTGTGATGGTTATCTTCCCCTCTTGTGATGGTTATCTTCCCCTCTTGTGATGGTTATCTTCCCTCTTGTGATGGTT
Organism: Cherax destructor; assembly: GCA_009830355.1. Lineage (NCBI taxonomy): Eukaryota > Metazoa > Arthropoda > Malacostraca > Decapoda > Parastacidae > Cherax > Cherax destructor. Next base: position 202,122 of record WNWK01001137.1, on the reverse strand, counting down.
ATCTTCCCTCTTGTGATGGTTATCTTCCCTCTTGTGATGGTTATCTTCCCCTCTTGTGATGGTTATCTTCCCCTCTTGTGATGGTTATCTTCCCCTCTTGTGATGGTTATCTTCCCCTCTTGTGATGGTTATCTTCCCCTCTTGTGATGGTTATCTTTCCCTCTTGTGATGGTTATCTTCCCCTCTTGTGATGGTTATCTTCCCCTCTTGTGATGGTTATCTTCCCCTCTTGTGATGGTTATCTTCCCCTCTTGTGATGGTTATCTTCCCTCTTGTGATGGTTATCTTCCCCTCTTGTGATGGTTATCTTCCCCTATTGTGATGGTTATCTTCCCTCTTGTGATGGTTATCTTCCCTCTTGTGATGGTTATCTTCCCCTCTTGTGATGGTTATCTTCCCCTCTTGTGATGGTTATCTTCCCCTCTTGTGATGGTTATCTTCCCCTCTTGTGATGGCTATCTTCCCCTCATGTAATAGTTACCTCCCCTCTTGTGATAGTTATCTTAATTCTTATGACAGTTATCGTCTCTTTTACAAGAGTTGTCTCCTATTTTATGATGGTTATCTATTTTATGATGGTTATCTTCTATTTTATGATAGTTATCTTCTATTTTATGATAGCTATCTTCCACTTTATGGTAGTTATCTTCTATTTTATGATAGTTATCTTCTATTTTATGATAGTTATCTTCCACTTTATGATAGTTATCTTCCACTTTATGGTAGTTATCTTCTATTTTATGATAGTTATCTTTCTTCTTATGGTAGTTATCCCAGTGAACATTATATCCAGGATTATCTTCACCATAACAATCAGTAACTTTTGATACAATAATCCACAATATTTTAATTATATATATATATATATATATATATATATATATATATATATATATATATATATATATATAATTTACACTAAACAAATTATTCCGCTCTTAAGAAAGTGTTAGCAACAAACCTCATCAAAACCACTATTACCACCACCAAATATCCTCATCAACAACCACCATTATAAGGCAAACTACCGCTGCCAGGAAAGTCACAATCACTACCAATCATCATTATCATCATTACTACCACCACCATCACAAATCATACTTATCATTCTGTCATGGGTTGAATATTTTCATTTGCTTCCCTTTATCTCCACTGTGCCAGTCCATCATGTCTTCATTTCCACCCATAAATATCCATCCCTCTTCTACCCTTCTCCATTCCATTTACATCACCATTCTTTTCACAATATTCTAATTATTTCCCACATTTATTCACAGATTTTCGCCCATTTTTATGCTCCCTTAAATCCCTAATGCCTCCTTCAATCCACACCACCTTTTTATCTCCTGTCAGGATGGGCAGAAGTTGAAACTAGTGACGTAGGATCGAGTCTCCATCGTTTCACATAATTTCATAAATACATATAAGTAAAAATGACTAATGTAATTTAAAAAAAAGGGTAAAATCAGCTTTTCACGTCATATTCAAACTTTTTTACATTTCTTCCCTTATCTCGCCTGGCCAGCTCTCAATATTCAGTATCTTCCTTCCTCATCAGCATCCCTCCTCCATCATCTGCAGTTATCATCAGACAGGCTCTCTTTCTCCATTTCCGGCCTTCTCTTTCCCCTCCCATCTCTCTACCTATTTTCCTATTTCTCTCTCTTTCTCGCACACCCTCTCATGAAATCACACACACACACACACACACGGGAAGTGGAATAGTTTGGGAAGCGATGTAGTGGAGGCAGGTTCCATACATAGCTTTAAGAAGAGGTATGATAAAGCTCATGGCGCAGGGAGAGTGACCCAGTAGCTGCCAGTGAAGAGGCGGGGCCAGGAGCTATGAATCAACCCCTGCAACCACAACTAGGTGAGTACACACACACACACACTCTCAGAAACACACACACCCAAACACACACACACACGCACCCACGCGCACACTCTCAGAAACACACATAGACACACACACACAAAGCAGTGATAGCGAGGCTATTTCCTGCAGTAGTCTCCTGTGTTCGGACAGAGGTGCTGGTTACTTCTGATCACCAATGCCATTTGTAGCCGTCACTCTCACCCGGAGAGAGAAGCAGGGAGGGAAGAGGAAGAGAGAGATGAAGAGGGCCTTAAGAGAGGAGGGGGGGGTGAGGGAATAGGAGAGGAAAGGTCAACTAGGTAGGAGATGCAAGGGAACAACTCTGGGAATGGCGGAGGGAGCAGGATATGACAGTTGATAGCAAGGAATATTGTGTTACTGAAGAAATATATATATATATATATATATACAACACTGCACTAGCCAAGGTTCGAACCCATGTTGTACTGGCCCGTCATAGTGAGCGAGAACCACATGACGAGTTTACCCACAGGACCACCCAATCCTACAAGAACCAAGCACACAGCACAGAGCTATGTGTTTTATCTTGGTCCGAGGACATACGGAGGTGTGGGAGCTTTCAAGCTAATTTCATTCTCATCCCTGTTTAGTGTACTAGCCTGAAAGCTCCCACACCTCCGTATGTCCTCGGACCAAGGTAAACACATAGCTCTGTGCTGTGTGCTTGGTTCTGTAGGATTGGGGTCCTGTGGTAAAGGCGTCATGTTGTACTGACCCGTCACAATGACGGTGTCAGTACAACATGGGCTCGAACCCTGGCTAGCGCAGTGTTGTTATTGATCAATACCACTCGTTCGTTGTTACAATAATATATATATATATATATATATATATATATATATATATATATATATATATATATATATATATATATATATATATATATATATATGAGAGAATGAGAAGTTAGGGGTAGGTGTGACTGAGGGAGAAGTGGGGGATTGGGAGTGGAGAGTTGATGGAATATTGTGCAAGTGGAATGTGGGAGATATCAAGAGAATAATAGACAGAGCGAGGGGGAGATGGTGAGGATGATTAAAGGTGGACGAGAGGAGAGAATGAGGATGATGGAGTAGGATGAAGGGAGATAGTGAGAATGAATGAGAGTTGGGGGGGGGAGGAATAGCTAATGGAAGAGTGAGGATAGTGAGTGTAGCAGCTGTATATGGTGAGGGAATCAATATATGTAGCTTCTGCCTTTCATAACACGTGTGTGTGTGTGTGTGTGTGTGTGTGTGTGTGTGTGATTCTCAGCTCCTGACCCTGCCTCTTGCCGCTTGCCACATTTACTCCCGTCTTCCCTCGTGGGCCCTGTCATTCCAGTTTTTTAAACTATGTATGACGCTTTCCTCTTCTTGATTGTTTTTCATATATACCGGAAACAGTACTGATCCTTGCGGTACACCCCTTGTTACATTTTCCCATCCTGACATTTCTGTCCCGTTAATCACTCACTTTCTCTTGCCCACAATTTAAATATTTTATCCATTGCGTTGCGTTGCATTCCCTGTTATTCCTATCTGTTCCTAAAGGTTTTGTTCCAGTCTCTTGTGAGGGACATAAAATGCGAAAAATAAAATAAAAATAATTTAGTGAGCATTGTTTGCTCAGCAGAGCTTTCAGATCGCAAAACTTTCTAAGTTTAGAAAAAAAACATTCACATTTAATAACACTGTCGGGAAATCTTTCGTCTTCACTTTAATCTAAACTAAAAGACTATTTTTTTCCGGTGACTTTCCTTAACTACGTATATTATTCTTAGTATTTATTATCATATTTCTTTTACCGTGATGGCCGGGAGCGAGGATGATTTTCAGAGCAGTTGACCTCCTCCTCCTGTTCCTCCTCCTGTACCTGTACCTCCTCTACCTCTACCTCCACCTCTACCTCTAACTCTACCTAGTCCTCCTCCGCAGGATTTCCTCGTTTAGTTAAGAGCGTCATCTTACTTCTCCACACGTGAGTATTATTCACAATTCAGTCTGGAAAAAAAGTGGAGGAGAATTTATAAATGAACATGGTTTAGGTATAAATGAGGTACTCGTTATTAAACTCCGGAAGAAAATAATTAGGTCTTAAATATCAGGAGGCTGAAGAGAATTTTCCACGTCACATCCATATTTTTTTCTGAAAATGTGATGATTGCTCTTTTTTTTTTTTTTTTTTACCAACCCCCAGTCCCCGATTTTTTTTTATTTATTACTGCGTTTTCATATTTTATGCAGTGCCTTTGCTGCAACCAGTTTTTTTAAATCTTTCTTTCCTAAATGACTATTAACATCTCTCTCTCTCTCTCTCTCTCTCTCTCTCCACAGGGAATAAACGTACTTCAGGGAAAAATATAGGTATTTTCCACCGGAGCTGAGTATTGTTTTTCCCCACCACCTCCTCTCCACGTATATGAATAATTTTCCATCAGTATACATACCGCTCAAGTATAATGCATTCTTCTTTTAAAATTTTCAGAATGTCGCAATTCAAGCTTCTGCTTTCTGGGCAGACTGTTTCTGACTTTTAATACACAGAACATTCTCAAGTGTTACAATAACCGCTCAGCCTCGCACAGCCATCGTCTTCGTCTTTGCAAGAACAAACTCTAATAACCCCTGTGGTTTAGCGCTTCTATTTGATTATAATAATAATAACAAACTCTAACTCTTAACCCTGGGTCAATTTTTACTTCAAGTTAATCATCTATGTGCTTTTTTTTTTTTTTTTTTTTTTAGTAGTTAAAGCAATGTAATAATGGTGCACTTCTCTTCCACAGAACACCATGGGATAAATAAATGAGTAATAATGTAGAATTACCAACAAAATGTTAGACAAATACACACATGCAATTAATGTGACATTTTATTGTAGCAACGTTTCGCTGTCCAGGAGCTTTGTCAAGCCGTAACGGACTAATAAAGCGAAACGTTCCCTCAATAAAATGTTACATTAGTTGTATCTGTGTCCACTTACCTAACATAAATAAATGAGCAGAAATGAGTACATGTTTAACGTGTTACTATGCTACTCACTGTATAAGAGCTATACATATAATGAGAATAAAACAGTGAGCTAATCTTCCCTGTAATGTATCACGTACACGTTTGAAACGGAATGAGAAAATATAAAAAAGGGTAGAGGTGTAAGTCAGGCATTAAATTTTAGCCATTTCCTCAGAATAATGAATGTGATTTTATGCAGTTTGCATGTAAAATAGTTTTTGAAATTTTTAATGTCCCCACAAGCAGGAAATTTGCAATGTAATAATATATTTTAATATTTCTTTCCTTCTTTTCTTTTTCTTTCTTTGATTTTGTCTGAATTCGTTATTTCTGTCTACTTATGTCTCTTGTTAATCTGTCAACCTCTTCCTGTATGGTTGTCTTCTTCTGAATTTGTCTCTCGCCGTTTCTAGATCTCTGCCTTTAACTTTATATTTCTACCACTAACTCACTCTACATCTCTATCTTTCTGATTGCTTTAGTCTCTAACAGTCTGTCTCATTCTAGTCGTCTTATCGTGTTATTTTGATAGCCTCTTTCTACCTCTCTTTTTCTTCACGTCTGTCTCTCTCTATTCGTGCCATTCTATATTTTTGTCTATCCATTTGTCGCTGTCTAACAATTTCTCTATGCATTCTTTTTTTCCCTCTACGTGTATGACGATCTGTCTCATGTACCTGCTTTTATATATATATATATATATATATATATATATATATATATATATATATATATATATATATATATATACATATTCAAGGGTCAAAAAATTATTGACGAGGTGACACTGAGATTCTTCATCACAACTCCGTGATAAGTGTAAAGGTCACCTGTTAACCTGTTACCTGCATTCCTCACAGAATCTTATCATCTCGCTGACATCCATGTATCCAGGGACGCACTGTCTGTGTGTATCTGTATGATTCTCTCTCTCTCTCTCTGTACTCTTACATGTGGTTACAGCGATAGTCTCCTCTCCTAGCCCCGTCTCTTCTCTGGCCGCTACTATGAGTTTACTCTCTCCTTGCTCAAAGTTCGTGTGTGTGTGTGTGTGTGTGTGTGTGTGTGTGTGTGTGTGTGTGTGTGTGTGTGTTGAGGAATGAAGAGTAATGTGTAAAGTGTGTTACGGAAGGTTGGTTAAAGATGTGAAAGTTTAGCAGTTTAGAGACACACTTCACTTGGTCACCAACAAAGGACTATGTATAACTTTATTCCACAGTACTGTGTAATGGAACCTAACTACAATACCCCACGATACTCCTAGTCAGTCCACAATGATTTTCACATTTCATTTAAATACCAAAAAGTCCGTCCCCTAGATTCCTACGTGTTTATGCCACGCAGCACTCCGCTGGACGCATCAGTAAACCTTTCAACACACTCGATTAATTTTGGGGTGACTGCGAGTGATATATGACCCGCTGCTCTGCATTAGCCACACACTTGATTATTTGCTCTATTTGTTAACACCAACATCTCTTCGATGAGATATATTATTTGTTTGGCCTTCGTGATCCATCACTCAAATTGAACGAATCTGGGAAGAGAACGAAGATTTCAAATGTTTTACACCTATTAATAATGCCAGACTTCACAAAAACATTCCTGAAAGCTTCCTAATAATATATTAAAAAACACTCAAAATTACAAAAAATACTCGATTTTAATACCTGGTTTAGCCACATTTACAGGGTTATATATAATATTAAAGTTGTTCTCGTGTAATGATTAGCATTTAAGATTGTGATTAGGATTTTTCATTTCAAAGAAATTTTTTGACTTTGTAAGTATAATACCTGCTACATAAAATAATAAAAAATCAGAATGCTTAGGGACTCTATATCTGCATCATTTGTTGCATTTACAGTCATGATGCTTCTTCATTAGATTGCACTAAACTAACGAAATAATTAAAGTTACTGAAAAAATTTTTGGTGCAAACTTGTCTGGGTAACCAAAGATCTCAGAGAAACCAGCTTTTTTTTTTTCATCAGATATACAGTGGACGTATCAAGAGAGGAAATGCCTACTGCATCCTAGGCACGCAGCCTACCTCAGGAGAGCTGGATGAATTGTTCGAAATGTGTTTGTGTGTGTGTGTGTGTGTTTATATATATGTATGTGTGTGTATGTGTGTGTATGTGTGTGTGTATGTGTATGTGTGTGTGTGTGTGTATGAGCGTTATACTTACAAGCTGCGATCACTAGCATATTAGAATAGGTAAGGTTTGTCAGGAAATAGGACATGTGTTTCTTGACGCGGGTCTTAGCCAGATGATGACCCGCCGGTATTTATTTACAAATATCTTATCTTTGATCAACAGATGATTCAAATCCATGTTCTGAACTCCACACACAGGCAGAAAGCCGAATTTGCGGACCTTAAATACAATTAGTTTGTGTAGTGTAGGCAGAACTCAAGGTGCGAGCATCACTGGCCATAAATACATGCATCAAGTGGCCAACAAAATAAGAGAACAGAACCCACACACGCACAAAAAAAAACTAAGGACCGAATCTTGAGCTTGAAAAATGCTGAAATACTGTGGGGGGTTACTAGAATTATTTGGCCTTGCCTGAGCTTAACTCTTGCTGTCGACGGAAGTGGATGGATTGTGTTAGGGAAAGACATGGAGGGAAGGAGGAAGGGACGAAGGATGGGATGGCGAAGGAGCGGACGAGTACTTGTCTGAACACAGTGTGGGAGAAGGTAGAATAAGATGTGGAGGGGAGGACGATACCAGGAATTGGGTGAATTGATATCGGTGATTGCAATGTGGAAGGGAATTAAAGAAAAGAGGACTGTGGAAAAAAAATACATGAAAAAGAATAAGAACAATGGCTAAGAAAGAAGAGTATCGTAACCCTAAAAAAGGAGATGAGGGGATGCAATAAGATAAATAGAAGTATATGGTAAGGAAGGAAGAGGGTAGGTAGGAATTAGTAAAAACGAAGATAGTGGATAAGGTGAAGGAGAGAAGGAAGGAATGAAAATGGAGAGGGAAAGAAGGAGGGACGGAAGGAGGAGGAGAGTAGGAAGGAAGTAAGAGACACGAAGAGGAAAGAGGCTGGGATAAAGTAAGGGGAGGGAGGGAGTAGAGCTCGTTATATAACCTCACTTTTTAACACTCTCGCAGTGTCCAATTATGGCTAAACCTCTTTCATGTGGAGGCTTCCCACGTGAGCGAACTTCCTGTGCAGGAAGAGCTGAAAATATCCCACTGGCTACGAGTAGGTTTGGGAGACATATTAGAGTAACACCACAGCAGCCAGGGTCAAGTTTTCAAGGAGTCAAGTGGCTGCCCCTTTTATAACAGAAGCTTATTATATACACCGTTTGTATTGTGTGTGGTAGTCGTGCTAGTAGCAGTAGCAGTAGTAGCAGTAGCAGTAGTAGCAGCAGCAGTAGTAGCAGCAGCAGTAACAACCTCAGTAACACAGGCATTGTACTATCATCAGCAGAGCAGCAGAATTCACAGCAGCAGCAGCAAAGGCAGAGGCAGCAAAGACAGAGGCAGCAATACCAGCAGCAGCATCAGAAGCAGAATAATTAGCGGTACCAGTAGCAGTAATATTTCCTGCGTGAGTAATATTTAATTGTTTTAATTATGTAAGTCACGAAGCCTCCAACTCCTGACAGAACTTCAACCAGGAAACTTAAAGCTTGTATATTTCCTAGTTGATGTGAAAGTACATGATGATGCTAGCAGGATGGAGGAGAAAGTAAATACAAAGCTAAAGGAAAAAGTAGGAGAAAAGAGAAAGACCGAAGAAAGACAAATACACGTAGAGAAGTTGCAGGACAAAAAAAAAAAAAAAACCATTCACCAATAGCAACCTTAATAAATCAGCGGAATTCATCAGCGCGTAAAGCAACTAGGCCAGAAAGTACAATGGTTCTTCTAAACAAAGACTAGAGGTAATATGTCTACTTCTTGACTGCTTCCTCTCGCTGTTTCAGTAAGTCTCACTGAGATTTCATCATCATATTGCCTTTCTCTCTCTCTCTCTCTCTCTCTCTCTCTCTCTCTCTCTCTCTCTCTCTCTCTCTCTCTCTCTCTCTCTCTCTCTCTCTCTCTCTCTCTCTCTCTCTCTCTCTCTCTCTCTCTCTCTCTCTCTCTCTCTCTCGTTTCATTTTCTTTTCATCCCACCTTCACTATACAAAATCTAACAAAATGTAAAGCCGTCACTATCTCTCTATCACAGGAAGTTAAGATAACCCAGCAAAGTGGCTGTAATTGGAGATAAGCTTCATCGTTGTTAAACCACGGTACGGGTGGGGTTAGAACCCACGGCAAGCGAGTCGTAAAACTCCAGGCCAGTGCGTGGTTTGCTTGCAATCGTGTTATTGCGATTTCGTGAGTTATCGTAGCTAGTTTGTAAAGTTTAAAGTCTTATGACTACTTGAGTGTTATTAAACACGTAATCCAGCTAGCTACTAACATCACAAAGATAATGGTAGACAACTTAGCCACTAATATCAAAACTACTGTAAACTCTGTGATAGTGTATCAACTAAGAACTGGGTAATTACTAACTACTGCCATTTTTTTAACTTCATAAATCTTTTCCCACCTAATTAGAAGATAACACTTCACCATCGCTCATACCCTAGCTCTCTTGCTAGAAATGTAAGGTCATCGCAAGTCAAATGACTCTATGAATTACAACATTTTTCAAACTGTCTTTCATATTACTCTAGTAATGATATTGCAATTTACTTTCATGATATATAGACTAACAACTAAAAGGTCCAGAGCTCGATTTCCAGGCAGAGCAACACGAATGCAAAATTCTCCTAACGCATGGTGCCCCTTTTCGCCTAGCAGCACGAAGATACATGCGTGTTAGTTGACTATTCTTGGTCGAATTCTGGGAGAATAATGAAATTAAAATAATGAAGAAATATACACTATCGTATTGTGTCAGACGATGGTACTCAAGTGTGTAAAAAAAAACATTGATTCCTGTGTTCTATATACAACTTATATACAGTTGATGGTATACATTAAGGCATCAGCAATCAGCCTCTATTGACCCAAGGGCATGTTCAATACAGTGATGAATGGTGGGCTGCCGGGGTAGTTAATCACTCGGCTTTTACCGAGAAACAATCAATGGAATACGTTGTAAAACGACAACAGGAATTTGGTTCAGCTATTTGATGCAAACAATGAACACATTTGTCTATTGCATTATGGAACCGTTATTAAGTTATAAGAACTATGTTATAAGAACTAAAGTTTATTTAGGAATACAGATAGATATAGAGAGGTAGAAAAAAAATAAACAGGCTGTCAGGGAAATCTATGAGTAAACAGAAACACAAAATATCTAAAGACAGGTAAACAGAAACAACTTAGTGTAAAAAGCAAACCCTCATTCATATCAATATAAGCTTATTAAAGTTAATCTCAACATCATTATTCATTCTTATCATGCCATCACAGATTAAACACATATTCTCAGAGCAAATATGTCTGTATCTAGCACTTATCATTAACCCTCCCACGACTCATTCTCTGCAGTAGCATCTCTCATGTAAGGTTAAGTTAGGTTACGGCTTAAATTGGGTTTGTTTAGAGCTTTGAAATGAGCTGCGGTAGGATAAAACTTATTCCTTAATTTTAAATAAAAACTGAATTAACAACAACATATCTCGCCCGCAGAAATGACGTGTAATAAACAACAATACTCCATTTCAGCATTTATGAACGTTGTGTGTTATTACTTCTATTCAGGCAATAATTGAGCCCTAGAAATTAGAAAAGAAAAAAATAGAAGAAGAGAGTCCAGCGCATTATACATTAGGCTCTTGCGTAATTCTATATCTTCTTTACATAAGCTAGCAGCCGTAATGTTAAAATATGTTGTACTAGAAAAGACAAGCGATTCGATGCTGCCTTTGAGGTAATATCTACAGAGCGAGGAATGAGAACTTAGTGTTTACCTACACACGTTAACATTATATTGGAAATGGCTGTACATTTCATTGTAATATGTTTATTACAAAGTGTGACTTTGTGAATGGTCCAAGTTAGACCGAAACGTCGTGATGAGCTCCTTTCTCTCCTATGTGTGGGTTATATATGTATTGTTCCAGTTACTAATATGCATCTCGTATTTTAATATGTTGTTAGGCAATACACCCATGAATTTGCATTCGACTGATCCGTCGAGATTTCACGTGTGACTGGCAACACATACATGCATATACATGTGACTAATCCATTGAGACTTCAAGCTATGAGCTCTCTGTATTCCGTTTTTATTTAAAGAGAGTGATAACTCTTGTGTGGAATATTTGTCTGCGTCTCTAAACGATCTCTCAACGTATTCACAAAAAAAAAATCAATACTGTACATGTGCGCATACATTAACACCGATTAACAGAAATACAACATTAACAGAAATACAACGTTACATTTGTGCGAATGCTAATGAAAGAAATACGGAACCGTATTTTTATTCTTCAAATAAAGAAATACATGTTGTCATGGTTACTGAATGAAAGAAATGCGACACTATATTTTTTTTTTTTTGCAAAACAGAGATAAATGCTGTCATGGTTATAGAATGACAGACGCCCATTACAGCTCACTAATAATGGGTGATAAATTTTTAGAAATTTAATGACTCTGTAATGAACCTGTTTAACTTTGTAATTTGTTTTTTTTCTCTCTTTTTTTTAATAATTAGAAATGTGTTATTCCAACCAACCAGCTGTCAGCATCAACACGCGTGGAATTATTTGTTGTGATATGTGTGATTAGTTACCATAGTTCATTCTAGGTTTTTTTTTTTTCAATGTCGCCACTGTACGTTTTGAATGAGTATGTATATGTTGTCTATATGTACAGCTGTCTATTAGAGAGAGAGAGAGAGAGAGAGAGAGAGAGAGAGAGAGAGAGAGAGAGAGAGAGAGAGAGAGAGAGAGAGAGAGAGAGAGAGAGAGAGATGACACCGAAAAAATAAAAAAAAGTGTAGATAAAAAAAAAGTTTGAGAATGTCCACTTTCTACCTAGCTCTTCTTTCTTGCCGTCTCCTCTTCTTCCTCCTCTTCCTCTGCCACCTTCTTCTTCTATTCCTACACTTCTTCTTCCTGTTCCTTTTCCTTTTATCTCTCCTACGTCATTGTGATGGACTCCCCCTCCTTCCCCTTTAAGCCCCCCTGGAGTGCCTCGACCTAATAAATAAGAGCAAATCGCGCAGCCGCATCTTCCGTTTCGCGTACGCGGCCGTAAATCGCCCTCTCCATACACGATCGAGCGTCGCGATGACGTGATTCTTCCGTATTACCATCATGGAACCATTAAGGGAAGCCCCTACCATGATTCACTTCGGATTGGAGTCCGGGTGTCAGTCCTGAAAGAGTTGGACGAGGATAAAAAAAAAATAATCTGGAATCACATCTATTTGCTGTGTTCGGCAGATTGCCGCAAAACCTGTCATTTATGTCGGGTCGTTAAAAAAAATATTGTTATATATACGCACCGGGTATATACAATTTATACGATCCTGTTTCCCACCAGAGCAGGGTGACTTAAAGAAGAAACCTCAGTCATTATCACTCGCCTTCTTGCTGTCTTTATATAGAGACAGACAGTATTATAACCTATGGGACATTTCAAGATATCTTATTCATGAGAATAAGATACCAGATATATTAAGCAAATTTCCTAAATTTGCTTGTAACAGATAAATGAACTGTAGATATAAATCCAGATGTACTCCTTCCTTCGGGGCCCAGTTCCTAGGCATTTTATGTATCCATATACTCTTGCGCCATCCTCCACAGGATGGATATATGAATCACAATACACTGGCCACTTCGGTGGCAAATTAAAAAATAAGTCAATCTTGCTGTCTTTTCGGAAGGTTAAACATTATGATGCAATCTGCAACCCAATGAACTGCAACAAATGTAGGTTAGCTGGGTTTTCTCAATCCTTCACACTCCTACAGCAAGTCGAATAATCACTTGGGTCTACTCTCTTCAATTTATCACACTCTTATACACCTGCTGGATGTCAAGGTTCCTTGCTCTCAGCGCCATTTTCACAGTCTCCTTCCGACCCTCATCGGACGTCTGCTCTAACTCCTTCCACCAAACCCAGAGTTAAATATCCTGTCAATAAATCAGTCTTTTTCTTACAACCACTCTTCTTTCTACACAGCCAAACTAAATGCCTTTCATATTACACCAATCTCTTTTAATTAGGTCTTGGATAAATAGTTCCATTTATTATCAATAACTTTGTTCCTTAGGATAGCTTTCTGTGTTCTGTAGTTTCGATAAACCTAAAACTTTGAGAAATATTGAAGCACCATTTTTCCCCCATGTGTCAAGATTCTCTGAACAAACTGAGAAAAAATTGTACTGATAGACTAAGTCTCTTTACTTTTTCTGAGCTTCATGTTATCGTATAATGAGCATCATCACTATGCAAATCAAAGCTAAATGACAACTTTCGCATGAAGGAGATATACAATAATGGTTTCACATGGTTCTCATTCTTTCGAGGATATAATGCGATCCCGTTTTGGATAACAGCGGGATTATCAGGGATGGAGGACACGAGAGTGGCACGGAGCTTCTACTTTGGATGGGCACTCAGCCACAGCAGGGCTCCTGGTGATACTGAAATTACCGTGTGTTACATGCAATTCCTTGGAGCTTATGCAGTGCAGACCATGTATACCATACTGACTGACTACTACAGTACAGTAAATAAACCTGCACTTGTATGCGAAAAGAAACAGTAAGCTACAACAGAAATGCAAATTAAGAAAAGTTAAAATAAAAACCATACATACTCTCCGTAGAGGGAGACGCGGACGTGAGAGGGAGACAGCAACATCTAAACGCCATCACACTATGTCTCAAAATTTTTAGAAGGCTCGTAAACTGGCTGATGTCTGTGTCCTTGGCCCAGGGAGGGCACCAGGCGGCCGAGTCTTATTGCAGAGACGCTCGTTACTCGCAGAGGAGAAAATAGAGGAGTGTAGGGAGGTAGGAGAGACCGAAGAGGAGACAGCTGTAAAGATGGAGGTTGGTGGGCTAATTGGGTTTAAAGCCTATCGACTTCACGATGGTCATTAAGGTTGCACATAACCTGTTTAATATTAGTCTAGAATACTATAATTCCTTAAATAGGGATCAAGGTAACTTCTCATGCTGATACTGCATAGTGGAAAGGAAATTTGTTGGTAGGAAGAGATGAGATAGGAGGGAAAGATGAAGGACGATGAGAGAGATGGAAAAGGGACGAGAGAGAGGATAGAGAAGGGACGAAATAGAGGATCTGAGAAGGGACAAGATAGATAATCTGAAAGGGACGAGAAAGAGGTTGGGAGAGCAGTATGAGCAAGTCTATTTACATCTGTTGCACCTTTTCATTTTACAGTAATTATACATTTTCAAATGTTAAGGCTATACTTTAAACTAAGCTAAAGTAGGATAACAGCTCGTAGTCTTTAACATACGCGCACACACACACACACACAGGAGACCTAGTAGCGACCAGCGAAGAGGCGGGGCCAGGAGCTGTGAACGATCCCTACAACCAGAAATAGGTGAGTACAAACAGCTCTCTCTCTCTCTCTCTCTCTCTCTCTCTCTCTCTCTCTCTCTCTCTCTCTACCCCAGCAAGCTACCACTCATTATTCTCGGTAAATAAACAACTGAATGGCTATTTTAACCCCACTAATCCTGCTGTTTCGAGTCGTCAGTCATTAAATTCAGTGAACAAAGGTAATTATGCCATATAAACGAACCGCATTAAAAGCTGGACATCGTAATGCTATTATAGATTGAAATGCCATAAACACAGACTGAAATATTTGTATCTGAACTGGTAAATAGGAATGATGATACAGTTAGTGGGTGTTGATGGTAAAATGTGTGTTGATGAGTGGCTGTATCATCGTCGTCATTGGCGGCTACTTAGAAATACGGCAGGTTGTGAAGGCATGGTTGGTATGTGTGTACTCACCCTATATGTGGTTGTAGGGGTCGAGTCATAGCTCCTGATCCCGCCTCTTCACTGGTCGATACTAAGTCATTCTCTCCCTGCTCCATGAGCTTTATCATACCTCTTCTTATCATGCATTCAAGTTTTTTTTTTTTTAAACTTGATATTCACTCTTTTTTTTCTTCAGCATTATGGCCATAATCACTACTTGATAGTATTAACTGTAGTCACAACACCAACTACTGGGGATTTTGACTAACTTTTTTCTTTCATTATTTACTGTATCACTCATTTATGACCTTATCACTGCACTGCTGCCATAACCAACCAGATATTTGCATTTATTTTTATTTAAGGTCCCAACCTTGACCCATTAAATATGATTGTTTTTTTATTATTTGTGTCAACAGTGCCACCGCCGGCACTGACCAGCCGCTTGCCACCCTCCCTCACACACCTGCCAGTAAAATCACCAGCATTCAAATTTAAATTGTAAAATTCTTGATCTTATCACATTATTCACACTCTAGAAAGCTGTTACACTTTTGTAGGTATGTTCAATCAGGTGTGTGTGTGTATGTGTGTGTGTGTGTGTGTATGTGTGTTTGTATTTGTGTGTGTTTGTATGTGTGTGTGTGTGTGTGTGTGTGTGTGTGTGTGCGCGCGCGCGCTCACCTAAATATACTCACCTCTATGTTGTTGCAGGGGTCGAGTCTCAGCTCCTGGGTGAGAGCTGAGATCACTGGATCTCAAACTTTTCATGATCAAATCAGTCGAAGTGAGATGTTAGCAGTTCGTGGTCAGATGACTGGAGGTCAAGAGATACTACCTCAGCGAGGTGATGATTAACTCATACCTGTCTCATACCTTCAGAAGAAGCCGTGTGATTTGGCAAAGTGATATTAGTTCTTTATCTTTGTTAAATTGTATGTTTGTGTGTGTGTGTGTGTGAGAGAGAGAGAGAGAGAGAGAGAGAGAGAGAGAGAGAGAGAGGTGATGATTAACTCATACCTGTCTCATACCTTCAGAAGAAGCCGTGTGATTTGGCAAAGTGATATTAGTTCTTTATCTTTGTTAAATTGTATGTTTGTGTGTGTGTGTGTGAGAGAGAGAGAGAGAGAGAGAGAGAGAGAGAGAGAGAGAGAGAGAGAGAGAGAGAGAGAGAGAGAGAGAGGAGAGAGAGAGCAAAGGATTGAATTACATTAACGAAGACGACCAGAGGAAAATATCCCAGCCAGGCGATTCTTTACGATTTTCATTTCTGGCAAGTTTTCAAGATTTGACCGATAGTTGGGGAGGGCGAGGGGAAAAGAGGGTGTGGTGGGAGAGGTTATAGAAAAAGCGAGAAGAGGGGGGGGAGGGGAGAGAATGAAAAGGAGGGGAGAAAAGGGGAAAAAATATGGTAGTGAATAGGGGAACCGATATATTAACAGGTTACACGAGGCGCTGAACACCGGGATGAGCAAGAGCCACGTTACAGAGAATTTTCCAATCCAAGAGCAATAAAAAGCGGAACGATTTGTCAGGAAAAATAGCAGAGACTCCCTCTATAAACCAGTAGATATCGCAGTTTAACGAAGTATGTCGATCATGTGTTAAGAGGCGGGCCCAGAGGAGGCCGTGTTCGACTCTCCTGCAACTCAACAAGGTCACTACAAATAGGTCATTACAGTCTTGAAACAAAGGAAAAGGAGATAACTGTGCTGTTGATATTACCCTGAATTCTTATGCAGATTAAGTAATGTTTAAATTGGTGTCATGAATATAACAAGAGCCAAGCAAGAGGGCAGTGAGCAAGTAGTGTTTCATACGCAAACATTGTTGTTGAAGTTCGACCTTTCCTTATTTCAGCTTTTATTTACCTAACAGTGAGAGCGATCGAGGTCAAGCTCCATCTCATTTCCAGTCTCTAGAGTTTAGACGAGAATATGATCAATGGCGCTCCTCTCTTGCTCCTTGGAGACTTACCCTAAATATGTGGAATTTACAACTGCAATTTGTATTTCTTTCTTGTCCCATTTTCTACTGCCCTTACAAATTTTTTTTTTTCTATGGTGCATTTTGCTTATCTGGGCGTACATAAGTGATCTATGTCCCCTTGACCCATTTCATGTAAAACACAGAGTCCTTGTTAACACTTTCGATTACTAAAATATCTTGATCACGATTCTCTTGAATCTTAGCTCATCCATTTACATGAAAATCAACTTTGTTATCCTAATCTCATAGCCCATAGTGTTCATTTTAGCTTTTCCTTTTAGCTTATGAAGACAGTTTGGTGGACTTAGGCTGGTGCTGTGTAATCAAGGAATCTCTTGATATATGCAGTATAAAATATTTCGAATGATTTCTTATTAAAGTTGTTCATGAATGCCATCAGTGCATACATCCCTGATGTTAACCTGTTAGTGTCCCTCGGGAGATAGGTTAGCTGTGTTGTATACCCTCAGGTCCTTCTGCAATGTTCATAGATAGAGCAGCTCTCCTTCCAGTTACTATAACGATACCATTCTTAGTTTTAAAGCTCCTACTTTCGTTGCTTTCACTTGGTAGGGTTGAACTCTAGAAGGCAATTGCTGGACCACTCTTGTAATCTGTTAAAGTTATCTCTAGTTATATATCCTTCTCAACAGTGCTTCCTCTTCATAGAACAGGAACGTGTAACACTCTGCTTCCTCTAGCAGATATCTTTGTCGTACCTAGTGTACGTGTGTATCGTTATCTACATGAGGGAAACCCCACGAATGCATTCAGCCGCACTTATTTTTTACAGCTATCACGAAGCCATCATGAAGATTAGCATTATTTATGTGTTATTTCCAGAAGCAATGAGATTGTGCACTTTTTTTCAAATTGCAGACGAAGAAAAAGTAACTTTGCACATCTAAT
This sequence comes from Cherax destructor, assembly GCA_009830355.1. NCBI lineage: Eukaryota > Metazoa > Arthropoda > Malacostraca > Decapoda > Parastacidae > Cherax > Cherax destructor. The sequence continues at coordinate 184,366 of WNWK01001137.1, read as the reverse complement.
TTACACAATGCGGTTACCCAGATTGGATCACACAATTGGGAGAAACAAAAGCCAACAAAAAATAATTTATTAAGAGAAGGTAAACACAGTTAACATCCTAAACATCCCAAATCACTCACACACCAAATATTCAGAAACATTCCGATGGCTATGACTAGAATAGCGTCAGCCAATCTAAATAAACTCTCCAAAATCTCCTCTGGTAAATACAAAAATCCCGTTCTGATACTTACGCCAAGGGTTTGTGTAACACTATGCAAACAACTGAACGCCTCTTACATACGACAGACTGAGCTAAAGCTAAGTACTGAAATCAACAACTCTGCCATATCGTAACATATCTGACAAAGCCGCCGCAACATCAGTTAGGAGGACCCCCAAACTCCTAGGCAACACACTATATCCTTACAAAGCATACATCATTGAAGCCACATTTATCGGTCAAAAGCAAAATTCAAGCAGCCACACTGTCAGTGTACGCCAGACTTCATCACATGATACGCTGTTAAATCTTACATTTCAGTACTCAAGTTAGACTCTGAACCGCCACAGTGGTTCTCTGTCTGAGGCCTACCGTGCGGTTCTCACCAGAACCACTATAGCGGACTATTCACACTTCTCTGTTCTCAAGTAATCATCACCAGCCAGATCAAATACTAGTCTGCATATAGCCCCTCCTGCTATATATACGCCTATTTGCTTTGTATGTGTGTCCGTGTGTGTATGTGTGTGTATGTGTCTGTATGTGTGTGTGTGTGTATGTGTCTGTATGTGTGTGTGTGTGTGTGTGTGTGTGTGTGTGTGTGTGTGTGGTGGACTCCGCAACTATGTCAATAATGTGAGGGGGGGGGAGGGGAAAGCTTCTCCAGCAGAGTGAAGTTCATTTTGTATTCCTACTAAAATCCACACGAGCCTGGGTAATCTACCCTGAAACAAGACACCACCAGCGACATAAAGCAAACACCTCTAAATAGCAAGTACTGTTTTTTTTTTTTTCAAATCAAAACAAACAAGAACAAACACTAGATGCTACTCCTCTCATCATAAATTCTCATGCTAAGAAAAAATATCTTTTGTTTCAAGGACAAAGAGTTTTTCATGGGGTCTGTATAGAATCTGTTTTTTTTATATACATCTCTCTCTTCCTCCCCCCTCCTCTCTCTCTCTCTCTCTCCCTCTTTTTTTATTTTACTTTTTTATCGAGGTTCATAACACCCTCTTATGGACTCTCTTCTTTGAAAAGCGTTCAGTCGAGTTCTCTTTCATTCCCCTCTTCTTGTCCACGATTGTATTGAATAAACAGTTTTCATTCCCTCTCTAATATTTTTTTTATTGCATTCTTATTCCATGCATTGTTTATTTTGTTTCCTAGTGTAAATTGGGTGATTATCGGGTTTAAGCGGCATTAAATTAGAGCAAAACCTTAAATTATGCTCCCTTATCGTGCCCATCCTCTCTCCATACCACCAGCTCCTTCAGAACAGATCTTACCTAGGCTATAGTTGAATATCATCCCATCTCTTTGACATTCTCTCATCTCTCCCATACCAACTCCTCTCTTCGGCACCCTTCACATCTTTGTGACACATTTCCATCAGAGCTCTTCAGCATCTTTCTGCCAGAGATAATCAACACATTTCCATCACTACATTTCCACCACAGTTCAATACATTTCCATATAATTTACAAGACTTCTTAGTCTACCTTTTCTCATATCAAAACTTTTCGTAAAGTAATATCTTTAGTAAAGATAATGCATAGGTGTGTACAATATTAATTTGATATATAATATGGGAAATTGGGTCAAGATGAATCGAGCAGTAAGCCAGAACTTCGATATATCAAATTTGTTTTATCCATTGTCCGTATGTTATGAGATGTGGTTTTAAATGTGTGACATTCCAGGAACGAATGAGCACTGAAAGAGAGATGTCCTTGAGAGGGATGCAGCCAAAGTGAAATTACTTGTGAATTCCCGTCGTGTGGTATAATAGCTGTCTTTGGGATGTACACGGAGTGAAATCGTGTGACGAATCTTGACAGCAGTAACGTAAACATGTCTCCTGTGTTGAAGATCTAGCTAAAATGAAAAGTCTGAAAAGGTTGGGACCGGGTGAGAGATGAGTTGCCTTGCATGCACCTCTAATATGTGCAATCATTTTTAATCCACACGAGGCATTAATCCCATGTAATTCAGTCAGCGCAAGGGGTGGTGGAAGCTTGATCCTCCAACCGACAATCAGCCAGCCAAGCCAAGGGAAGAATCGCAGAGGCGGGCAGTCCAAGAGAGTGGTACCTACTCCAGGTGAGAGCGAAGCTGTGCGCCACAAAAGGTTTTGGAGTCTCTACTTACAAGCAAGGACCATGTGCACCTAAACTCCGTAAGCTTCTTGACTGCATTGTACAAGATTCACCGCATGGATCATTGCCGTTCATGTAGAGTTTATTTCTCTCTCTCTCTTTCCTGTGAGTTTGGAAAGAGAGAAGAGAGAAAACCTTCATCCCTGAATGAAACACTGAATCAAGTCATAATTCATGTGCATTTGTTACTTTAGTAAGTCAATCTTTTGTTTATTGTTACACAACTGTTTTTATTTTATGTTAAACCCAACAAACTTTTTTCTTTCGAAATCTCATACCTCCAAAATTAGAGAACGGAGCAAATTCATTTCTCCATTACAGTTGCAATTGTCGATGTAGAGGTTTAAAAGTGGGGAAAAAATATATAGCCCTCCCACGCTTTAAACAAGAGTTGCTTTCTTATACTTGAGACTGACTGCGGGTAACTGGTTGTGGATAAGTGGTTGTCTGGATAGTTGGTTGTTTGACTAGCTACTTGTCTGAATAGCTTGTTATTTGGATAGTTGGTTGTCTGGATACCTGGTTGTCTTAAGAACTGGTTGTCTGGATACCTGGTTGTCTAGATAGCTGGTTTTCTAGGTAGCAAGCTGAATGGATAACTCGTTATTTGGATAGCTGGTTGTGTTAATAACTGGTTGTTTAGATAACTGGATGTCTAAATAGTTGGTTGTTTGGCTAACTGGTTGACTGGCTAGATGGCTGGTTGTGGCCTCGAGTAGGTCAGGTAAGCCAGGAGGGAACTCTGCAGGCAAGCTTCTCAGCTATTGTCTTGGCGGTCGAACCTTAAGTCTCCGGCAACATTGCTTCCACATTTTTATTTTTTCCTTTGACCATATTTTTTTTTCCTTTTAGCCCTCACACAAGTTTAAGAACATAGTAAGTTCTTCGCGCTTTTTATTATTTGCTATGTCGTTATTCACCTTTTTTTAACAAGTTTCTTAAAATTTAGAATATTGAGAAACTTTTGCGTAAGAAATTGAAAAAAAAAGGAAATTGTAAATGTACTTTATACTGCGTAGGTTTGGATAATTTGAGAATTTATTCCACAGGATCAAGTTCCTTCCGTTTTTTGGTATAAAGAAATGTAATGTAGATCCAATATGTAACAATCTAAGGACAGACAGACATCAGGAGGGAGTCTTTGGTCCTTTTTTTTTCTAAAGCTCATAAGGAATGCAGATAACCGTACGTGAATGTTTAAGTATTTTTCTGCTATTATTCTGATGTTCTTCCCTTTCCTGCCGTGTTCTAATTTTCCTTTTTTTTTCATTATTCGATTTCGTTCCTTTTTTTTTCCCTATTGTAGCTCTTTCTCATCTATTTTCCATCATCTTTTATTTATCGTCAAGTTCGTTTTCTTTAGATGCGTCTCGGACAGTTAATTTTCAACAGAAAATCCCACCTAAAAATCTTATGGTTATACATAGATTAATTAAACAAATAATATCAGCATGAACAGCAATTCTATAAGAATAAAAATATTTCAACGTTCCCAATTCATCCACATTTGTAAAAAAAAAAAATGACGTTCTATCGACGCCAGCAAATTGTATTTTTTTTTTTTTTTCAGAAAATAAGAGTCAAAAAGGAACTCTAATGTTTTGTTTCATTTCAATAAATCTGTTTATTTGTTAATAATCGAAACATTTTATTTGTTATTGGTATTTTCTCACCTGACTAATTTTTCCTCCACAACATACGACTCAGGGATCGCGGCTCCTAATTAGCGAAAGTGTCTTATTGGAAGATGGGTTTTGCTGGGACCAGTCTCACTCCCACGCCTTCCTCCTCCTCTCCTCCACTCTTTCCTCTTCTCTTCTCCATTATCGGGTTTCTCCTCTCCCTCCTCATTCTACCCCTTCTTTTTACTCCCCCCCCATCTCACACTGCCTGTCTGCCTATTTACCTCTGTCAGCCTTTTTCAGCCTATTTCCCACACTCCTCCATTCTGAATACCTATTTACCAAATACATCCCCCTTCTGTATGGCCGCCCATCTTTTCTTATATTTGCCTGCCACCAGCTGAATCTGCCTGTATGTCTGCCCACGTCTGCCTACAAGACTGTTTTCCAACTTTCCAATCTACAGAGTCTCAGCATCTTCCTTTCAGTATTCACATATCAGTTTTGAACTGCTTAGGGCTCTACAGAGGCCTATACTTGCCAGAAGTCAAGAATATTAATTGCTTTTATAATCCAAACGATTCAGACACGAATAATAAGGATAACGAACTAATTACCGCTTCTGTAACTAACACACATTAAAAACAAAGATTAAAGATGATTTAATACCATTTATAAAACACATACACACACACACACACACACACACACACACACACACATTTATGATAGCTTGGATAATAACCACTTCTATAACCCACACAATACAAATCAAGAGATTAATGATAGCGGCTCTTTGTACAATCAGAGAAACAGAAGCAGATTACATTAAAAGTTTATAATAACATTAACAGTTTAGAGTAACCAGAACCGAAAGGAGAAAGAAGGCAAACATTCGGTAACGGAGAGCGGAAAGATTCAAGAGAGGCAACTGAAAGAGTAAGGAGTTAACACTGGTAACCAGAAACTGAGACAATTAACACGAAAATCGGAAAGATTTAACATCGGGAACGGGAAATGGGAGACAGAGAGAGAGAGAGAGAGGTAAACATCACATACTAGAAGGCGAGTAGGGGGAAAAAGGAAGATAAACATCAGAGAGACTGTCCACGCCTGGGCTGAGGTTTTGTGGTATTTAAGACAAGAGATCGATGTAGGATACAACAAACATAGAAGGGGCGGACCCCACCTACCCTCGCAAGCTTGTTACTGGGAGGGGGGAAAAAGAAACAAATTGCGCCTTTAAGGGACAAAAAAAAATAAAGTTTCCAGTGAAACGGTGCCTCCGTTAACAATGGTGCAACAGTGCCATATATCCAGTGATATATGATACAAATGTGTAGTGATATTGTAGTACAGAGGTGCAGTGGTATATTGCAACATTAGTACAGTGTTGCAATAATGCAATTATTCTAAGGTACAATGACACAGACGTTCAGTGATTCTGAGGTATTGTGACACAGGTGTTCAGTGATACGGAGACACTGGTGCAGCGGTAATGGAGGGACAGTTTTCCGGTGATGTCAATCAATCGCTGTTTCGTATAGAAAGTTCAAACCTGTGAGGTTTGAAACCTGTCGACTGCGCGTGGGTCATTACGGCTGATACACTATAAGTATATTCGCTGTGCTCTCGGTCTGGGACATGGCCGTCAAATAGAAAGCGAGAAGTCGCAAGTATTAAAGTTCTTGATTGTCTTCTTGATCTAACTGTCCCAAAAAATCGTATTTATTATTCTGGATTATTTTAGGCTTGGTTAAGAGAAGTTAACATACATTTATTTAAATTTACCTCTAGTTAATCGACAATAACGAAATAACAAACAGGCGGTTGCAATTTACTCAGACTGCTGCTATAGCCATTACGGCATCTAACAAACAAAAAAATCCTCAGTCCAGTATGGCTTCATAAGTCTCTCATTATAATGCTCTCCAGCATTATAAACTAGAAAGTAGTAGAGCATATAGTATTATCACCAGTATCATTTAGGAGCGATATAATTGTATTGTACCCAAAACTAGAAATCTTTTACAACATGAAGGATTGATTGCATTTAGTTAATGATAATTTGTAAAGGTAGTGATACCTGAATGTCGAAACTGACAGGAATAGAGATGATATAACTAATATATTGTTTATTTTTTTATGGAGGGATGGTTAATCACATGGTGAGTGGCACTTTTCAATAAACTCACCCATCTGGGTGAAATCTTGAAAAAAAATCCCCTCCCCTCACCCATCATCCCACCATCAGCATCTATCACACTATTATCCCATCATCAGCATACATCACACTATTCATCCACCATCAGCATCCAACACACCATTCACCCACCATCACACTATTCATCCACCATCAGCATCCATCACACCATTCACCCACCATCAGCAACCATCACACTATTCATCCACCATCAGCATCCATCACACCATTCACCCAGCCTCCGGTTCCCTCATCTTCCTTTCCCTCTTCTTGGCATTACAAGTTTCCCCTTCTTGCTCTGTGGTGTTGTCCCAGGCCATCAGCAGCCAGCCCAGACCAACACTCACTCTGACACTTTTAAAGTCAATATCAGCCACGACTTCAAAGCGACGCTGGCTGTGGCCTCGAGAGGTTCATAATGGCTTGGATGTAGGGCTAGCAGCTTCCGACTCAGTCCTCTCTCTCTGTATCTTCTTCTCTAATCCTCTTATTTTCTCCACTTTTATTCATTCGTCTTCTCTGTCTCACCACTGCTTTCATCTTTCGTTTCCTTGCTTATTCCATCACCGTCTTCTCTTACCCCCTCCTTAGCACCTTTCTCCTGGCCTTTCTTAGCTTCTTTCGTGTTTTCTTTGCTACTCCTTTGCTATTCTTCTCTCCTGATACTTTTCTTTTGTTTTTAATCTGTCCTCTGGTTCTTGTCTCCCACCTAGCTTCTACCTCCCTATTTTATCTCGCATGGCCTTACTACTGGTATTTCTTTTCCTAGGTGGTTCTAGTCATTCCTTCCTACTGAACAATATCTCCTTCGTTTTAACTGGAAGAAATAATCTGATACATATAAAAAAAAACACGGGTTTAAAATTTAAGGCTGATGGAAAAAGATTATTCGAGTTAATTTACATTAATAAAAGGCCACATTTTCCTTACGAACTACACCTGTAAACATCTACAAAAAATAGCGATTAAAAGGCGTTTAATAAAACTGGCTCTATTATCTTTCTAAGCAATACAGTCAATTAATAATATTCAATGCAGTCTCTTTTTACGTAATAAAGTCAATAATACTGTTTAAAGAATGTAATAGTCACCATTAACTAGTCACATGACTAATTAATGGTCCTAGTCGGACCGAAACGTCACCATAAATTTCAGTCTCCTATATGTGAGTTATTGGTGCATTTTTCCAGTCAGGATAGTATGCCTGTTTTATTCTTCATGTAATAGTCACTTTGTGTAAGGTTCGCTGTATGCCATGTCAGGAATTATGACAAGAGCCGCGTCAATACACAAGACTGAAACAACGTAGAGAAACGCCAGACTCCCGCATCTGTGTTGTCACTTGAGGACCTCGCGGAGCGGAGGACTGGGAGTGTCGATGAATAGGTAGCTGGGTGGTTGTGATAGCTGGCGGGGATCGCACACACTGCAGACGCCTAGGCGTGTCGACGATAGTTGCCTTGGAAAACAACTTGACTACACGCCAACTACAATGGTGCTAGAGGAAGATGTCTTGGCAATGATAAGTACACAGCTTCCGAAAATCCCCTTTGCAAGAAGATGGCTGCTCACACAGGGGCACGAAATGATGGGCTTGGCATCGGGACAAGTCTTCACGGTGTGAGCACAAAACCAACTTTTTGAGTCCTTATAGATTCTTCAAGATCTTACCTCAGTTTTTTGAATAGCCAAAGAACTGAAGCAGAGAGCGAGAGAGAGAGAGAGAGAGAGAGAGAGAGAGAGAGAGAGAGAGAGAGAGAGAGAGAGAGAGAGAGAATACGTAAGCATGATTGCAGAGGGGTACTAACACTATGATTGCCAATGAATGGAGATGTGTGTGAAAAGTCTAGGTTGCTAGCGCACTCAGCTCACACATTGAGGTCCACGGTTCGATCCCCGGTACGGGTGAAAACATTAGGGCGTATTTCCTTAAGACGCCTGTTGTCCCTTTTAACCTAGTAGTAAGTAGGTACCTGAGTGTTAGCCGACTTGTGTGGGTCGCATTCTGGGGGGGGGCAAAATTAACCTAATTTGCCTGAAATGCTCTGTATAACAAGTGGCTTTCTACAGAGTATTTCACTGATGTCAGCTATGGTTTCTATACGTTGTACACGTACTTGAAGAAATAAATATTATTATTATTATTGAGACGGCAGAAAGCCAGTTTTCCTGGCTCGCCTTCGAGAATTATCCCAGCCGCGACCACTAACTTGCCCAGGGGGTTCCAGGTCATACCCTGGCGTGACGAAGGGTTCGTCAACGCGACCACTAACTTGCCCAGGGGGTTCCAGGTCATACCCGGGCGTGACGAAGGGTTCGTCAAGAGAAGGGAACAAAGGGTTTATTATATCACTGTTGATCGAGCGCATTACAACCATCTCTCTCTTTGCTTATGCCACCAGATTCCGACTGACAAGAACAAGCAGCTACGGGGCATTTTGAAGCCTTGCACGCGCACACAAGGAAAAGATCAGCTATAGATATCATTGGCAGTAGAATAACCCTGACATTTACACGTCACAGCGAGGAGGAAGAAAGCATTGGATAATTCCCGTTTCAGGGAAATATGTGTGAATATCATGCAGAGAATCAGGAGCTTAGAAATTAGAAGACTAAGATCGGAAGAGCTGTTGGGGCCGTTCGGCCTTTTAGAGAGAATGGATTAGAATAGGAGGATAAAGAGGGTGATTAAATCAAGGGAGGAAGGAAGAAAGTGTAGGGCTGGTCCCAGGATGGGTAGGAAGGAGTTAATGAAGGAGGTTTAAGTGGTAGGAGCTTGAGCATCCAGCAGCTGCGTGAGGTATATGTGTACTCGCGTAATTGTGGTTGTAGAGGTCAATTTATAGCTCCTGGCCCCGTGTGTGAGTGTGTGTGTCCTCTTCTAGTTGTAGTCACCTAGTTGTGGTTTTAGGGGTCAATTCACAGCTCTTGGACCCGCCTCTTCACTGTCGTGTGAGTGTATATGTATGTATGTATATATATATATATATATATATATATATATATATATATATATATATATATATATATATATATATATTGTGTGTGTGTGTGTGTGTGTGTGTCACGTAAAAGTATACAAAAACACTGTACAAACGAGACACGTGGAGACAATAAAACAGATAATAGGATGAACACTTTATATGTGGGTCTCAAACTGAGACGTTCTTCAGCAGTGTG
>WNWK01001137.1:145000-170000 GCA_009830355.1 Cherax destructor | reverse complement strand
AAGGCAGGATTCCTTAAAGCGTAATTATCCTTTTCTGACGACGTTTCGCTCACGCATTATCTGTATCAGATCACACACAGATGAACCTGGAAAGGGAGGCTGAGTATAAAGCCTACGGCGGGGGGCCGAACGTGTCAACAAACAATCGCTTACACTGAATTAGTGGGGTAAAGGACAGTAATGTCCAGTTCGGCATCACCATTTACAACCATAAGAGAGGAGGAGGAAGTGAGGATTCAGAAAGAAAGTACGACACACAAGATGAACAGGATACAGTCAAGTCACTTGAAAAATTATGAAATATTTAGTGTCTAAAGAGTTCCTTTATGACTCTCAGCTTGTATATATATATATATATATATATATATATATATATATATATATATATATATATATATATATATATATATATATATATATATATATATAAGAAAATAGAAACACTAAAATAAAGGGGAAAGAAAGGCAATTGAGAAAGAGAAGGACAGAATAAGCAATTACTTACTTTCTCACCCTAAAAATTCTAAATTCTTTTGGGAAAACGTTAGGATACTGAAGTTGAAGGGAATTAATTGAGCTGCCTTGCAGCCCAGAGGAAAAGAAACTTATTTATCTCCTGATTTAACAAAGTTGGTCTTCTCTCTTTGAAAACAATTACTGATCTTCAGTCAGGGTGTAGAATAATAATAATAATAATAATAATAATAATAATAAATATAGAATAATGATAAATTTATATAAAAATAATAATAAATACATCATATAAGAAATAATATTATAATTATTATTATATTATTCAATAATTGTTAGTGTCAAAATCCTGGAGAAAATCATTAGTGTTACCAGGGTCTCAGAGCGTAAATGTGTCAAGGATAATATGCTATTCAACATGTGGCTTTTCTAACTTTACATCCTACACTTCTTAAAACTTAATGTTCAGCAAGTTCAACGGAGCCTCGGCACCCGAGGGAAATTATCCCAATTGAACGTTGAATGCACACAGATCTATAAATTACAGTCGACTGTTGTGGTTGGCATCCTTCAGGAGTACCTAAGCCCTCCCCTCCCCCTCCAATTTAAATAAGCCACACTGCTTGGCTTTCTCAATTTACCCTGGGTTATTAACCTCCAGGGGGTTAATAATCTAAATAAAGTCTCCTTCATTTGCCTTTGAGCTACGATGCCGGCAATCTTGCCCAACGACCAAGGGAAGACTGAGTCGACAGTGACTTTACGAACACGTGAGAACGAACAGTGGGGGATCTAGTGCCGAAAAAAAAGGGTGGGTCTTACGAGTGTAGACAGGGGCCCCGAGGCTGGTTGTGATAAGACCCATGACACTGAGGAGAGCTCTCCAGAGACTGCTGAACGTGGTGAACATTGGCTGTTGTAGTCAGTCATGCCGGTACACGAGTGGGTAGTGACTGGTACTGTTAGTCATGCCGGTACACGAGTGGGTGGTGACTGGCACCGTTAGTCATGCCGGTACATGAGTGGGTGGTGACTGGTACTGTTAGTCATGCCGGTACATGAGTGGGTGGTGACTGGTACTGTTAGTCATGCCGGTACAAGAGTGGGTGGTGACTGGTACTGTTAGTCATGCCGGTACATGAGTGGGTGGTGACTGGTACTGTTAGTCATGCCGGTACAAGAGTGGGTGGTGACTGGTCCGGGTAACATCAGTAAGAAACATGGCAACGAAGCGCAGTGTCTTAAGAAACCAAGTGGCAGATAATTTGACATTAACTATTACCTTCAAAACACCAGATCAATCTCCTCCCTCTCTCTGCTCCGTTGCTAGACTCCATTTCTAGGCTATATCTCCTTGAGGAAAACTCTGTTATATCAAAGGTACAAAGCCTTACAAAATTCCTGCCCCACGAGTCACTTTGATGACGAGTGTGTTAGAGTAAATAATGAGACCCTTTAGCTTGAAGTCAGAAATGTTTCGTGGTCGTTCATTCATTTTCGTCTCGTGAGTTTTGTGTGTGTGTGTGTGTGTGTGTGTGTGTTGTGTGTGTGTGTGTGTGTGTGTGTGTGTGTGTGTGTGTGTGTGTGTGTGTGTGTGTGTGTGTGTAAGCGCGGAGGGTCTGTGTTTTTTTTCAAGTTCTCTTAATCCAAGTAAATAGAACACCCCTTCCCGCTTCCTTGGAACAAAGCTTATCACCTACTCCCAAGGCGACGTATGATTCAGATGGGTTTAATGCTTTGCCATCAATTATAATAATAATCCTTCTTATCCGCAAATACCCACGCAATGACAGAATAGAGGAGGAGAAAAAGTGAGGTAGACGAGGGAAGAGGGAAAGAGAGATAGAGAGATATTTATCATGAAATAAAATTTGTGTGTTGTTTCTGATTATCTTCACATCTTTAGTGTTGATATCAAATTTAATTGCACTAGAAACACTAGCAAGTAACACTGCACTCATTACGCAGATCACCGAAGAGGCTGAAACAAATCTCGTTTTTGAAACTTTCATAGTATCTACAGCTCTAGTTCACTCTCGAGAAACTCTAAATGAAAATATCTTACTAACTCTTTCCGTGTTACGTTCCCTATCTTTACTCAGTTCAAAAAAAGCAGACGCATAGAAACCACTTACATCACAACACACAGTGTTGTGATGTTTCAAGAGTTTCTTGCCTTTACCGTGCTAAACAAAATTTCACCCCTCAATATTCTGCAGGTGAACTTCAACAAAGCGCAACACAACTCAATACCGACAGGCTCTCTCCTTCGCTACAGTCAACACTTCAATTGGTGGGGGGAATGCTCATGACAAACTCCATTATGTACCACCATTTGCTATACTTTATATTTACACATTCTTATTCTCAGCCTGGGTATTGACTAGCCATAAAAGCCATGGCGATAGCTTTTCACGCATTCACATCTTGCATATTATAACAGTGAATCACTTTTTCTATTTACTCACACACAATTGAAACTACCACCGTTATAAAAATTACTGGCACAAAGGTACATAAACCTATCGTGCGCATCATGAACTTCCTTTAGGTATTTCCTAGTTACTTAGCCGTAAATTTTCGAAACAATTTTATAATCAGCAAATTGACTCTTCGTCTTTATAAAGTCATTGTTTTCTTGGGAAGTTGAAGAAAATATTCAATCCATCTTCCACGAGTTTCAATTCTTTCTACCCGCTGTCTTCACATTCCTCGGAACAGACAGGGATGACTATTCAAGGATAAGGACGCATAAAAAACGGGCCAGATCAAAAATATACTACAAAAAAACTAAAAGAGAACTAAAAACTAATGCATAACTACATGAGAAGGAAGAGGACAGAAAGGGACCAAGCAAAAATCTTCAATAATTGTGATTTGAAGGTTTCCTGGGCAACTACAGTGTTGCCAGATGCACCACTGAAGTTTTTATACTCGCTTGTTTGTGGTAGAATGTTTGTGTGGTAGAATGTTTGTGGTAGAATGTTTGTGGTAGAATGACCATTTAAAAAATCAAGATAGCATTTATAAGTTTTCGAGAAATGATAAAGTGATGAGCGAATAAAAATTAACGAAGATGAGACTAGGTTGCTTACATCTGTTCTCTCTCTCTCTCTCTCTCTCTCTCTCTCTCTCTCTCTCTCTCTCTCACTAACTCGCTTGCTCTCTATATTTATCAATGCTTGTTTCTGTCTCATCACCTTCAACCTCTTTCCTTGCATCTCTATTTCACATTTTCTTCAACCGTTCATAACACCTTTCCTTTCTTCATTGCATTTTTTTTTGTATTTTTCCTCGTTCAATACTTCCCTGCACGCCATCTCTTCCTCTCCTTTCTTTTTTTTACATATTACCCTTCTATTCCCTCTTCCTCTAGTACACTTTTAAACCCTTTTTATTTACCAGCTTCTTTCGTCCGTCCCTCTTCCCTGTTCTTCCCGAGCATCACATTCCCAGACCTCTGCTCCTCGGAAGCACAAGAATCCCAGGTAATCGCCCATAATCACTAGAGCTCTTCTACTTAACGATGCATAACCACACATTTAGGAGGAATCCCTCACATCGGGCGTTGTTAGTTGCCTACCCACATTAGTGAGCTGATGCCACCATCCTGCTGGTAACAACGCAATTCGACCTAACCACCTCGTTAACTGCAACCAGAGCTTTATTTTTTTTGCACCATTCAGCAAGGCTAGTGCCACTTTATGGGCTGTTGATTTGTTATCACAGAGCCTGGGACTTGTCTGTGCCAAGACTCTCTACATTGGTACTGTTAGTAGGCTTGCTCATCCCAAAATGGATAAGATACGATGGTAAAATACTCACAAGCTGTCCCGTAATTCCTGGCCGTATATATACTTGAGTGTTAAAAGAAAGAATATGTATCCACTAAATGTTTGCTTTTTTCGACAAAGAAAGTAATGCGAAATTAATTTAATTTCGATCACATTTATCAAATGACTCGCAACAGAAACATTTTTTAAGTTCATCCTACTTGATTGTGTACAAACTCGTTGTTACAGGGAGTGGGAAGTGATACAAGCAGAGAATGTAGGAGTGGGATAGTAAGGCTAGGATAGATGGCAGGGCTGTAGGAAAAGTGAACGAAGGCAGAGGACAGATGGAAGGGATGAAGGTTTAGTTTCCAGAAGACAGAGGATAGACGAAAGGGATGTAGGGGTAGCGGATGAAGGCAGAAGACAAATGGAAGGGATGTTATTGAATTGGGATAAGGTAGATAATGAATGGAAGGGATTTACTGGTAGTGGACGAAGACAGAGGATAGATGGAAGAGATTTAGGGGCAGTAGATGAAAGCGGAAGATAAGTAGATGTACTCAACGAAGAAGTTTTTAAAAGCTTGACTATGGGTGCCAGAAGAGAGACATGTCTGTGGCTGTAGGAAGAATGGTCAGGGATCATCAAACTGCTTAACTGTAGCAAGATGAGAAAGGAATATGTTGTAGCATTTTTCATTGGATACTGAGGAAGGTGAAAGGGTAGAAGAAACAGCGTAGCCAATTGGCTAGAAGGGATAGGTAGCAATAGGGAAAAAAAGGTGACAAAACTTTATCATTGTTCCGGAGCGAGACAGCGGAGGGCAATAATGATTGTAGAGGCCACGGAATAATATGAGGGAAGTTGTAGCGGGGGGAAGTTTGAAATGAACCTTAGAAAAGGGGGAGGATGGTAGCAAGAAGGAAAAGGGGGGAGGGGTGAGAGGGGAGTGGGTTTCGATGTACCTTTATCAGTAAGCCGCGCCAACCATGCCGAAAATCCCTTGTGAGTGAGGCGGCGAAGAAGGGCGAGGGACAAGGAAGGAAGAAGCAAAGTAAATGGAAGGAAATACACGAACAGAGACAACTACTGGCATTACTAGAACACATTCTTAGCTTTATTAAACACATAATAACCCCCACCCCCCACAAAAAAAGAGCCAAACAGTACTACATATTTACACTGGGGTCATCCCTATGATGCGACGTTCAACAACAGCCTAACATTCAGGTACCTGACTCGCGAATTCGTAATAACACGTTTGTAAACACTGATATGGCAGTTTTAAATCTGTCTCGCTGTTGGTTCGAACCCAAACAGTTCTGTGAGTTGACTCAGGTATCTGGGTACGTGCTAAGTGAACTGGGGCAACAGGCGAGAGGAGACTCGCCTATCACCCTCACTCAGATTGGAAAACACACCAAGATTCTCTCTCTAGGTTACACTCTCACAGGAAAAAAAGAACATCTACAAGCGCACGACATTCTTTTCCCTTTTCCCTCCTAGCAACACGTGCACACACACGTGTGCACGCTCGTGTATCATTAAGTACACGTGTTTGAAATTAAACGCAACTCACTGCACTAATGCGTAAAACGATCGATATTCCTAATCTATGTAGCAATCTATAATTAGACGTGTCCCCTGTGTGGGGAAAGGGGGTTTATGTAGAGGTTTTCGGAGTTTTCTTCTTCCTGGCTAGTTTTAACTATAGTTCGCATGTTTATAAATTATTAAAACGTATACATATATAATGAAAAACAAATCGTATGGTTGTCTTTCACTGGTTTAGGTCTTCTCTTATTCTCTGCATTTCGCTGTCTGTCAGCCAGGACTACGTCTTTAACTAGTGCAGTCATCTTCTGTTAGGATTCCTAACAGTCTTGGCATGTGAAGTCTCCCATCCTTTTCTCTCCAGCCTAACCATGATCTTCCTCTCGTAGGACTTCATTAGGTTTCAGAGATGTTTTTTTTTTTATTTCTGAAACATTACTCATACTTTGTCAGGAATTATATGTATTTATTATGTGTATTTATTATCCTTTCCTGTGCATCCTGGTTAATCACTGGATTGCATTCGCTGTCGTCTAGACATCTGGCAACTTTCCAGTCTTGCCGAAGATCAGAGTGCTGCACAGTGCTTCGGCTACTTCTCTCAGTATTCATGATTGTGTTGTCACTTGTTGATGTCACAGATATCATCAGGAACATTACTTCATCACTTCAGCACCAGTCTGGAACCCACACCTGGTCAAGCACTTCAAGAAATTAGAGAAAGTGCGAAGGTTTGCAACAAGGCTAGTTCCAGAGCTACGAAGAAAGGTTAAGGGAAATCGGCCTGACGACACTGTAGGACAGGAGGGTCAGGGGAGACATGATAACGACATAAGGTGGACAGAGACAGGATGTTCCAGAGATGGTACACAGAAACAAGGGGTCACAATTGGAAGTTGAAGACTCCGATGAGTCAAAGGGATGTTAGGAAGTATTTCTTCAGTCACAGAGTTGTCAGGAAGTGGAACAGTCTGGCAAGTGAGGTAGTGGAGGCAGGAACCATACATAGCTTTAAGACGAGGTATGATAAAGCTCATGGAGCAGGGAGAGAGAGGACCTAGTAGCGATCAGTGAAGAGGCGGGTCCAGGAGCTGAGTCTCGACCCCTGCAACCACAAAAAGGTGAGTACTTATTGTTTCACTGTTCGTTAATTCATGGTGGTTCATCTGATTCTCTACCTTTGTCACAGTCCCTTGTTCAGCGTCCCTTGTTCAGCGTCCCTTGTTCAGCGTCCCTTGCTCAGCCGCATATGCCATGGAATCTTTTGTTGGTTACCTCGCATACATCTACATCATTGTTTGAGTTGCTTATTTTTCTTCAGTTTCTAGTTCTTCTGTATATCCGTATGATTTTAGATGAAGGGTTGGTATGAGGTCCCTGAAGAGCTGTTTTTTGAACAATGGTCTGCGTATGATACAAGTATTTTTTCCAAGTCAGTGCGACCTGAAAATGCCTTTAACACAGACATAACACTGAGTAATATAGATTCCGAAACAGCATTTTAGTGTTTTTTTAATCGTTAACTGAACAAGCCGCATAAGTGGTAAGACAAAAAAAATATACTAATTTTTTTCTCTATGGTATCACCTGACCATCTCTTCCTACACCTAGATTTATAGACACTACTGACGCGCTCATACCCTTTAAAGAGTAAGATTAGTAGCAATTTATTGACCACTGTGCATGTGTTAGTTGTATGTGTATGTGTGTGTGAAATTAGCATGAATGTTTGATATGAATGTAAGTAGAGTGCATGTGGAGTGTGCACATGAAAGCAGTGTGTGTATGAGTATGGAAGCAGTGTGTGCATATAGAGTATATAATTGTATGATGTGCATGTACGAATGTGTACGATAAGTATTCAAAGAGTATGTATGTATAATATGTATGAATTGCGTCTCATGACTCCAAAGCACACCGAACATCCAGTACTGAAAGTTATACAGTTATATCGTCGTGTTATTAAAAGAATATCTTTGTGATAATCTTGAAAAAAAAAAACTCACAAAAATAAAATATGTTGTGTCACCAATAGCTCTAATCCACTTATCCGAAGTTATTATTTCATTCACAGTTTCACAGTGATGTTATAACTTGGGTGTTGACTTATAGATTTTAAAGGACGCACTCTCACGCACTCTCACGCACTCTCACGCGCACCATCCTCACTGTTTTCTGACGCAATTGTGCTTCATTATAAAGGGCTTCAAGAATCATCCTCCGGTGCTGCATGTTTTCTATTTCATTTCTGGAATTCTCTGGTCGTTTAGTGGTGAACAGTGATTCGTTCTTTCCGTTCGGGATTTCGATTATCTCTTTTTTTCGTCGCCGGTGTTTAAACTTTCCTGTGGATAGCGTGCCAATTTTTGTGGTGGTTTCTGATTTGAATTTTGCATATGTGCAGAAATATTTTTCTTTTATTATTATTTTTTGCAATTTCCTGAACGGCTGTTGTTCGTCCCTTTTATGCTTCTCATGTCTGGTATGAAGGTTCTAGTTTCTGCTCTGTATGGGTAAAACATCTCTTATTGTAATCTATGTTTCTTTTTACGCATTTCCCTAACCCCTTTTCTTCTGTACATTTTTCTACGATCTATTTCAGTATTTGATCCTGCAGGATTTCTCAGCGAAACATATTTGATACAGACTTTGTATGCTTCTGTATTTCTCTTTTCCATGCACTGTTGTTGGCTAAGGGCGACCAGGTCAGTTTCCCAGGAATATATGTTAGTGGTTTATTTATTGTGTACCAGTAAATTCTCTAATTGTTGACTGGAGAATATTGTATTAGAAATTGTTGTCTCTGATTAGTTTCTCATGATCATCAAGTTCAGTACATTGTTTTTAAGTAGGTTCTGTTATTTGTTAATAAAAAGCAAGCTTTTCACAGTGCTCCAGTAATTCTCTGATTTATAACTGTTGAATAAATGTGCTTACATGCACTGTCCCTGGTACACTGCTTCTGTCTCACATCTACCATTTAACATTCGGAAGACTGAGATCTCTAAGTAGGATAATATTCGGTGCAGAATTTTCAAGGATTTCATGGTGGATATTTATTTTCCTTGTTTGTTCCGTGTATTCCTCTGCCGTTGTTGACGGTGTATTATTTACGAGGATGATTACCAGATTTTTGTTCTGTACTTTCTAGTACTTGTGCTGCATCATTACATGTTGTCAACAGTTTTGTGCAAGAAAGTGAACCTCTCACAGAGTCCTAGTCTTTTCTCCGACTCATTTACTTTCTCACATCTATACTCATTATAATTTTTACACCCATACATCTTTATGCAAAACATCCCTAGTCTGTTTCTGTGAATGCTTCAAACACTGCATTTCCTCCCTATATTTGTGGCTTTTCTTCATCAGTATTCTTGAACGTTTATAAACAATCCATATTCAAAGATTACACTAAAAAAATTCATGACCAAAAAACATTAAGAACCTTTAAAATAAATATGTTGTTCCTATGAAATAATTCATACAATCACTAAGCTTAACCAGGAGCTTTAAAAAAAATCACGAACCCAAACGTTTTCAATTTATAAAATAAGATTCTTGCCAAACCAAATCATCTATATCTTTAGAGTTAAATACTCTTTCAGAAAATCTCAGCAGCTATTAGGACAATAAAATTATTATAGATCCCTCCTAACTCCGTAATATACATTAATATATTAGACTGAAGACATACATTATGGACGTCAATTTTTAGCTTAGATGTCTAATGTTTCCCTGTAGCCTAAATCTCTCCTATGGTTTTTCAACTTTTAGCTCACTTATTCCCTGAAGCATAAAAGCCTACCTGTTCAGTGCTTCTTAAAGCTCTACTCTTTCCAAGCAGCTTAAAGGTCTACTCTTGCCCTGCGGCTTAAAGCTGTACTCTTTTTCCAATATCTTAAAGCTCCAGTATCTTAAAGCTCTACTCTTTCTCAGCGGATTTAAGCTGTACACTTTACCCCCCAAAGATTAAAGTTCTACACTTTTCCCCTGCAGATCAAAACTCTGTACTTTCGTCGGCAGATTAAAGCTCCCTACTCTCTCATCCTCGCTCACAACTTCCTCTCTGCGCTACACAACTTTGACAAAGCTTTCCTCGTTGCAGTGGATGTTTGAGAAAAACCTTCGTCAAAGTTTCTCACGATGTTCTTCTTGACAGACTTCTTACATATATGTGACTCTTCCGCTCACATCTCTTGGATCTACGCTTTATATATATATTCAGAACTTTCCCCAATTTGTATATGCCAAGCTTTTGTTATTATTATCAGTGTTATTCAGTGGGTACCGGAACAAGGAGCAGCTATCTTCAGCCAAATATTTGCTTTAGCTTCCTCGTCATGTAAATGACTTGCACTGAATAACCCAGATGGATTAGCCTCCATATAAATTTAATAATAATAATAATAACCCCCGCTTCAAAAACCCTCTCCACATCTCCAGGTAAACAAGGGTACTGATCCACTTTCAAGAGAAAACTGGACCAGTACCTGTGCGCTGGCAGAAACAGCCTGGTTGACAAAGACAATTCACATTGAAGTCTAGCCTCAGGCCGTGGTGCGAGAGTCAAGAAAAAGAAGAGCTCTCGGAACGCGTCACGGGTATATTACAGGTATAAAATAACACAAGTAGGCGAATTTTATTTTATGGGAAGGAGACTCTTCCATTTTGACATTTTTTCCTAATGCAACTCGTAAAAACTAGAGTGTGTCAGTTAATCTCACTCCACCTGCTAAAATGAATTTACTTAAGAAAATGTTTTCAAGATTTCAGGATACACGGGGAGATTTCGAGTTCTTAGTCACTGACAGGGTTTTCCCCATGGAAGAGATGAATACAGTGGTACCCCGGATTTCGTCAATAATTCGTTCCAGAAGGCTGTTCGAGTGCCGTTACCGAACGATTTTTTCCCATAAGGACGAATGTAAATTAGATTAGTCCGTTTCAGACCCACAAAAAAACACTTACAAAAGCACTTATAAAAATACACTTACATAATTGTCCGAGTTGAGAGCTGTACGAAATCCGGGATACCACTGTATTTGTTTACGAATGATTTTATACAAGTACATGATAGGAGAGTTAGACTGCAAGAAAAAACTTTAGGATGTTCTGTAGGAAAAATATTAAAGCAAACCAAAGATTGGTGGGGAAATAAGAGGAAGAAGAGGATTAAAGGAAATATATGTATATGAAGATAAGAAGACGAAATGTGATGGAAAAAAAAGTGTTGATATGTAACAGAGAATTATGGAAAGGAGGAAGGAAAACCTAGACTTGTTAGAAATTGTGAACGTGAGATGACTGAAAAGGAAGAATAACGAAAGCGAGGCGCAAATTTTGAACGCATTTAGAGTGGCAAAGAAAAGGGATATAGGAAGACAAAACTAACATAGGTTAGTGGAGGTTAGTGGGCAAAGAGGGAGGGAGAGAGAGAGAGAGAGAGAGAGAGAGAGAGAGAGAGAGAGAGAGAGAGAGAGAGAGAGAGAGAGAGAGAGAGAGAGAGAGAGAGAGAAGGTGGGAAGGAGGCAGGGATCTTGGTAATGACTCTCGTTAGAGGTCTTAAGGGATAATCATGGCCAGGCTTAGTGGCTGACTTACTATGGGTGGAACATTTTCGGTTTTTCACAGTTTCTCCTTTTCTCAGAAAATGATGTTGATGGGGGATGAGGTATGGGGTGGGGTCATCCATATTGTGAAGTGATGAGGGGGGTAATGGGGTGGGAGTCATATATAATGTGGTGTGATGAGGGATGAGGTGGTGTAGTCACAGTGAAAAAGTGATGAGGTGGTACATGGTGGTCCTGTACATAGTATGAATTGATGATTGAGACGTGAGGTGGAGAACATCATCTGATATAATACGCAAGAGCATAATGCAATATGCCTTAAAAAGCCATTTGGCATGTATACAGCACGGTATGTTGTGTATGGCATCTATGTATGGTGTACTTCAAGTAGTATGTTAACTTCTCTATACTTGTTTATTCTGTTTTGTTAATTTCTGTTTTCATCAGGTATTCATCCAATTTTATGCCTGTTTTAATTTATGTCGATCTTTAATCACAATCACCAGGCAGCTGTTTTAATTTGAGAACTCATCACAGTGTTCAAAACATCAGTCAGCATTTCACCGAGTAATAAACCTGTGGAATATTGCTCTTGCAGAAGCCACTGAAGTCAGGAACATTGTTTAACTTTATCGTGCAACCGGAAATACTCGTCACGAAAGAATGACGGATCCCTTGCATCGCTCTGGGGTTTTTCTTAGGAGGAGGTGCGGGATTACCAAAACTATTAGGGGAAGTGGAATATTCAAATGGCTTCAGAAAGAAATCTAAATATTCTTCCTTGAAGCCTTTTTATCCACTTCTCCGAGACTATGGGTCCCACAATTTACACCAGAGGTGGACCCTATCCTATATGTATATATATATATATATATATATATATATATATATATATATATATATATATATATATATATATATATATATATATATATATATTATATCAATCTTGTACACAGCCTTAGTCTGTGAGAACACTGTGGGAAAAGAAAAAAGATTTTGTTTGAGTAGGTGATGTAGTTTTCTGTGTCTGTATTCTCAGCTCACTCGTTCAGACGAAGCAGCGACAGTAGTTTTGCTTCCTAAACAAATACTCTCGATACACACTGAAACATCTTCTGTTATCTGTCTTTCCCCTGTACTTCCTTCTACGCGCGGCTTCACGTCCTCCGGAGCCCCTGCGAAGCTTTGATGAGGACTGCTTTAGCATATCCCAGAGAAGCCCTTGGATCCGTCTTCCCTCACCAGGTATATATTCCGCGAGAGGCTGCAGTACCTTGAAGGATTACCGAGAAACTCCGTGCTTGTGATAATTATTTTACAGCGGAGATAATAGCTTAGGGTGGAAGGGTATTTATTTCTGCTATTGCTACTTCTACTTCTATACGTATTATTATTACTACTACTGCTGCTACACCTCCCCTCCTATTACAACAACCACTACAACTACTAGTACTACGACTACAACTTATACTAACAATACTAGTACTACTATTGTAATCATTTATACTACTATTTATACTACTATTAATTTTTCTATGGAAGAAAATGAAACGAAAAGCTTAAAGATGCCACTTAATACTAAGCTGGTGAAAAAAACTCATAGACCACAAAATGTTAGCCAAAACGTAACTCGACAGACGCCTCTTGTGCTTCTGGAGATCAAAGGTGCCAGGGAAGGCGTAGTGAGGTAGTTTGTTCGACACAATGGCTATTGAAGGAAAAACGTTAGAACATAACGTTCCATTCTACATGGGATAGAAAAAGAATGTAGGGATTCCTTTTTTCTTTAAGAAAGTTTATCCATGTCCTATTAAAGAAATAGAAAGAGGATAGACAGAGTGGAAAGAGGAGAGAGGAGAGGGACGGGAGTGAGAGGAGGAGTTTGGCGTTAAAAATTGGAAGAGAAGAATTGGGCACATTTAATGACCCATAGGCTCTAAACTTCTCTCACTTGGTGTTGAACTGAATGGTAGAGGAATGTAAACATATTCTGGGTAGTGAAGACGATTTCCTTAGCAAGCTGCAATAGTTTGAGAGTCGAGTAGTTGCAATTCAGAATCAAAAGGTATGTTGATTTTTATTTTCGTATGGTTTCGTTTAATAATAAACAGGTTTAATGGCTGTCACTGAGACGCCGTTGATCACTCATTCCTGTTAACTCGTTTCACCAGCGGCAAATTATTTATTTCTGGGAGAGTATCGAATGCTTCTATTCTCTGCCTTGTCTGTGAGAGATACATATCTCTAGCAATTCACAGTATCTATATGGGAAAGGCTTCAGTATATGTCCAAAACCATAGGTGAAATATTAAAAAAAAAAGTGGAGTGAACTTAAAAGATACAAAACTGATGTTAAAACAAATATTAAAAATAGATCACATGTTCTCTCGCGCGAGCTTTGACTGGAACGACAGGTTTACTTCATGCTGCTAACATTGCTAAGATGCATGTAACGTGGCTAGACAAGATTTGCCCTACAAGATTTGCTCTGGTGCAAAAATGAAAGACGACAATTACAGATAACTAACAGCGGTCTTGCCTTGTAAGGTACTCACAGATTGATTTAAATCTATTTGGAGTTGCAGCAGTAATGTTAGTGGCGCATTTTGAAAATAAGCACTAAAACAGTGTAAAAATTAAAGTAAAATGTTGTAAAACGATAAAAAAAAGAGCTTATGTATCTTGTGTCAATCATTGTTGAATATTTAAAGACTAATATAAGAGCAGATGACAATACTCTTCCGTAGTTTTTTGCTATTTTGCAACTGACAGTATTTTCATGAAAGGTCACCCTGCAGCTGAGCACCTGATCAACCTTCACAGTGTTTGTATTAGTCACCCTAAAATTTCAATTACAATTATGTTTTCGAGTTGGATAACGTTGGTGCCTCGGTGTATGGCACTAGTCATTTGACAGTTACAGATATTAGAATCTTTATGATCATCTTCATGACAGGTCTGTTGATTTTATCATCATATGAGACTAGAATAAAATACAGGCAGTTTTTCTTTTAGTAATGCTCAAAAGATTATGATAAGTCTCTAATATGGAATGCAAACCTCACCAATTTATTTACGTAATTCCTTAAGCCCGACCCAACTTAGAACAATGCTCTTTAACCTTCAGTATCACACAGATGATGGCCTCTACCCTTGCTATCATCAGTCAATGTCTTGCAGCTGTAGGAGCATCTGTTTTGAGATGACTGGTTACACTTGCTGCCCAGGAAACACGTACAGTGATGATCATTATACAACAAGTGTGACACCCGGGACTGATGCGAAGATGAATGGAAAACTCAGAGTTATCTGTGATGAAATGGTTATTCTGGAAAGGAAATTTGACTCTCCCAAGATGATGAAGTGTTGAGCCTTGTGAATACGGCAGCTAAAAAAACTTGCAGTATTAAGATGCATGTCTGTTATGCTGGAGAGCAGAGTGTGACCTCTTACGGTAAATCATCTCTGGCATGCCACCCAAGCAAGCTGGAAATAGTCATTTCAACAGAACCTTCAACTTTGCTAAGAGCGCCACACCGCCGAACTGATCTGGGTATGGCCTAGTCATCATACAACCTGCTGCTTCTGCTTGTTTAAATAGTACCTGACGTTTGTCGACTATTAAGGCTCGAATCTCAGGGAGAGGGGGATAAAATAAGCTGTTTGTATACCTTACATGCTGCTGGGATTTGAAGTGAACACTTAGCCTCAAATTCAATTGCACGAGGAAAAATAAAAAAGATATCCTGAACCTTACTTATAGTTCAAAGGCAAGATTCTCAATATTCGCCAACTGGTCCGGCTGCGTGGACACCCAGAAGGCAACGTCACAAAAAGCTAGACTAACAGCACTCACTCTGACTGCAATATCTCCTAGAGCATCAGTCCATCAGCGAGCATTATCTTCTAGCCTTTCTCGGAGAAAGAACATATTCTCACAGCATACGAATTTCTCAGAGAGAACATGTTCTCACGGCAAAATTATCGCTCAGGTATAGAACATGATCTCACAGTAAATGCATATCTCGGATATAAAATAAGTTCTCACAACTAACGTATTTCTTGGATATACAATAATTACTCTCAGTGAACGTATTTCTCATACAGAACACGATCTCCCAATAAAAAAATTTCACACAGCAAACAAATTTCGAGAGTCAAGTTTTTGAAAGAAAACTCTGCCTCACTGAAGGTCTCAACTTTACTGTGTATTTGTCTGACTGCCTTGCAATATTAAAAAAAAAAAAAACAACGAGAACATATTAAAAATGCTAATGTTTACACTGAGCTTTAACAAGATTTTAACACTTGGCTAACCAATTATCCCGATAAGATCTTGCAGGTAAACAGGAAGGCAGAGGGGCAGGCAATCAAGCAACATAAACCAAAAAAAAAAAAAAAAACACATGCGAAATATGATTCCCTTCAGGATTCGCTATTGGCTAAAGAACCATTGTAACGTCGTGAGCATATGTGACGGCCTAGCCATTTTTGGAAGACGCGCAAGTCTCCTCATATTTAAATAATGTAGACTTGAAGATGAATTCTCTGAGAACTTTCCATTGTCGTAAATTTCTCGGAAGGCCAAGATGAAAACTAAAATGAAAAGTTATATTCAACAGCAAAACTAATTCTTCACTTGCAATAGTTTTTAATTAAGAAAACACCCCCAATGAATTTCTAAGTCTCTTTGTATATTTGCGTGATTACAAACTTTTTTTTTGTATGCGTGCGACTTATGCGGGGAAACAAGCAGGAAAGGAATAGGAAAGGTAAAGAGGAGGAGAGAGGGAATGAGAGGAAGAGAGGGAAAGAGAGAGAGAGAGAGTGAGAGAGAGGAAGCTGAGTACACTGGAATACTTTGTGAAGATAAATAAAAGAAGACTTTCCTGCTTATATCGAGGTTATGTGCTGAAAAGAGTAATCTGTTATCTTACTATCGCCACGAGAAAGTCTGTTTTCCCGTTTTCCATTCTCTAAAGCACTAACATTATTAAAAAGCTAGTGATTATAATTGCTTTGATAAAATCTTGCATGGTGATTTAATATTTTTACTGGGAAAAAAGGCAATCCGATCTAATTATCAAGCTTGCAATTTGATTACCGCCCAAAAAGAAAATATACACTGAAACAGAAAACGCAGATTCATAATTCACACATAAAAAGAAAACTCTAAATATACAATGTCACAGAAAACGCAGATCATAAATCACTGAAAATAACCCTGACCTGGATGAAAGAGAAGCAAAGTTTTACAGCAGAACGCAAAATTGTCCGGCACAGCACTTAGAAGAATTATTTCTAACTTGAAGATAAATATGTGCTGCAAAAACACACTTCGGATAAATCCTATTCTGATTATTTTGAAGTGGAAGATAGCCGCTCTCAGCATGGTACAGGATATCTGAAAATATTCAGAGTGATGTCTTTTGAAACCCTCAGATTGTTTCTAACCGAACTCTCTTCCGAGATCGTGTCCTTCATGAACACTAATGGAATAGATGAGATCGTAGAGTAAATCAAAAAATTTCCTCGAGATGGGTTGCATAGCGTTTGTCAGACCAGACTGCTTGTTGCATGGATCAGTGTTTACCGATCACCTGAGTCTGAAGAAAATCTTTAGGCATATGTTGGGCAGTGGCTGAAAAAGCGTGAAAGTTTTTTTTATAAAACTCGAGAAACTCAAACTTCAACATTCACTTTGATGAATGACGCTACAGTTAATGGTGTATAAGACAACAACATCTTGAAAGATGACTGAGTAATTCTTTATATTGCTAAGACCACAAAGCTAAAAATTTAGGACGTTCTTTTTCACCTTTTTTTTTTTTTTTTTGGGTCATTCACACTGAACACTAACAAATGTTCATTGTTCTGTTTTAAACAATCCAACAAAGTCTTTGTAGCAGTATCACACTTGCTCAACACTCACCTCGTCAATATGTGCTTCACCTATCGATGCCATTGCACTCATTCAGAAACAAAAAAAACACAGACGAAATATGATTCCCTTCAGGATTCAGTATTGCCCAAAGAGCCATTGATAAGATAAGAATCATGCATTCAGTTAACTCTAGTCACATTTGCGTTCAGATGGCTCATCCTGGGTGAAGAAGTGACAACCTAGACAGAGTGTTAATGTACATTTCTCCAGAAAGTCAGTGCAACGTGTAAACTGTGGGTGAAAAGAAGGCATAATTTTCAGCCTAATAAAACCTTTTCAAAAAAAAAAAAAAATGAGGCTACTGACATGTACACATCAACAAACCAAGAAGAAATTTACCTATTTTTTCAGATAGGAGAGAACTACTTGTGACAAAACTATATTTTTCATATGTGAAAAATAATACAAACAACAACTAACAAGACATTTAGATTCTCTAATCCAAACACGGAGTGACTGACATGCGTTAACTTCATCATGTAAAGCATGCCACAGGAAGATACCTCGTTGTGATCTGAGTTGCAGATGACAACAGGTATTTCTTAACTGCCTGTGCCCAATACGTTAGACAGTAGAACGCGTGTCAAACTTATTTCTAAATTGGTTGCAGCCCTGGGAGCTGACATTCGTACTGCGTTGTTGGCACTTCATCCTTGAAGAACCCTTTTATGGCAAAGAAAGATCAAAGTCATTTAAATTCTACTTCTAATTCTTGGCGTCAACTGGAAACATCCTAGAGCCGCTTTCATTATTCAAGATTTCGCTTGTCAAATATAATACAGTAACACGAAAGTGGATAAAGTATATGAGCTAGGATATCAAATGTTCCGTGGTAGAAGACATTCAGGCTCAACACGCACTCTTTTAGCGTTTTATCATGTTTCTATCAGGACGTGGACCCTCGAGAATTCCCCCGACATTTCTGAACCCACTACAGGACATGTCTAGTTAATAAACAAAGAACTAAGTCTTGTTATCCAATAGACGACAGGATCTCCAGCCCCAGAGATCGTCCTTAGACTTATGTCATGCACGTGTGCCCAAAGGAGGTGACTTTTGCGTTTACGGGTAAGCATTTCTACAATATTTGATTTTATTGCCGATATTTGCAGTGTTTTTCCAACAGTTTCTTAGAGGACTGGATTGCATTTGTACATAAAACATCAGAGAACAGTCATTGCCTTGCACTTCAAAACAAAACAAAAATAGTCGTGTTTGAGTATCAACTATTTTTAGAATCGCAAAGATTTGAAAACCGCAGCCTCGTGAGATTAAATCTAGAGCTATTGATAATATATTAACATGAGCTGTTTAATGAAAGATGTACAATGTGGAGTATTGTTCGGAAGATATATTAAGTACTATATAAAAGAAGTACTATAGGAAGAAGTAGGATTTGGAAGTGCTATGGGAATATTCTATGTGAAGGAATTACTAAAGGTGTCTACCATATGAAGAAGAAGAGTTACCATAAGTAGGAAGAGGAAAACAAGAAGAGTCACGTAGCCTTGTCAGCATGTATGTATATACAGGTTGTGTACCAAGTCGGTCTTGCCATGAATCACTTGCAGGATCACTCGGGTCTTGATCGTGACGAGTCCACTGGTGGCGCTCTCAGTGCCGCATTTCCTTGTCATTGTCGTGTGCAGCAGTTTCCAGCGAGCGACTCCCGCTGGAGCACAATGCTTCCGGAAATTGCTAGAAAAATTTATGTTGGTAAGAAAGTGCCTCGGAAACTCATTCCCGCCGTGGTGCTTGTCCGATTTTTCTTCATCTGAGAATCACGTACTTTTTAAGACTTCTGTTGGTACTGACCAGTGTGACGAATTCATCTTTGATTATTGTTGTTATTATCATCATCATCATCATCATTAAGGGTCATACAGAACCTGGGGAATAGGAGGCAATCAAGGCTGAACCGTGGAAGGAAAGACTAGCTACAATTTCTTGGACGAAGAGCCTATAGCCTTTCTTCTCCTCATTAGTTTCCCTTTCTTTTGTATTTAAGGAACCGACTCACTCGCAGATTAACATAAAGGAGATGAAATTTTCGTCTAAGCATTTCTCTGACCACAGGTGTTTATTTTGCTTGCTGTTAGTGGTCGAATTTTCTATTTTCCTCGCAAGTGAGCATGAGTTTAAAGGTCGAAATTTTACGATTTTCTTACCGCAGAAAGTGTGAAATGTAATGAGAAATATACAATAAAGAATAAATTTAAGAATTAAAAAAAATATTATCTACTTAGTGAAATTTAAGGTCAGTTCTGATTAGTCTTCTTTCAATGTACGTTTTTTTCTATTTCTTTCTCTCGCTTTTCTATTAAGTCAGTCTTCTGAAACTTGGTTTAACAATAACTTATGATTGACGCGTAGGATCCATGTGGATTGCTTTAGCATAATGGAATATTTCATGTTCGTACTGTAATGTTAGAGATTCATGAAGTAGAAACACACCAACCCAGTCAATGACACTTCAGTGAACCTACACCAATCTTGGTGAACCACACGTCACTGAAGTCATGTGTGTGGATCGGGTACCTGAATACGTTTGGGTTTCTGTAGATTGGGTATCACTATAGTTCAGGGTCATTTGTTCGTCAGGAACGCCTTGCCATCATAGTCCAGGTTCACTTGTGATTCTTGTACCTGCATAGGCCTGGGTCACGGTATATCGGATATATCATGTGACCTTGGAGTCACTCCTGATGAGGTAGATTCCCAGAATTAGCTGTTTACGTAGCAATTAGGGCGAGTCATTCTCTAGATGAGTGTCAATTTCCGGTGGCAATATGTTAAAGGCAGTAACCCGTCAACCCGGCCAATTTCAGTGACCCTCCACCCCTAATATCCCCGGGGATAGCAACACAGAGCAATTGTATACCGAAATGGTGGCTCATTACGTCCCATGTCCGCATCGGAAAGTGTATATTGCAATCAATTCTGTGGATGATAAATTTATTGAAATCTTTTATACCCTCTATCGTACTATAAAAGGTAGAGAAGAAATTATGCTGAAGAATTTGACACGTGCAACATATAGGTATCTTTATTTGCAGACGTTTCGCCACCAGTGACTTTATCAATACAAGGACAGTAGTTGTAGTTGGTGAAGAACACCGTAGTCACCAACTCCAAGGCTGAGGAGCTGATTACCTCATTTTTTGTATGTAGATCTACAGTCGTCATATTATGTCCCGGTATTGTATTGATAAAGCCACTGGAGGGCGAAACGTCTGCAAATAAAGATACCCAGATGTTGCACATGTGTCTAGTTCTTCGTGTTGTCGGTAGCGTATACCATTCATGTACAAAAGAAATTATGCTTGAGTTTCTCATTTAACGACAAAGAAAGCACATTTCAGAGGACTAAGGAACAAAGGAAATGTCTCCTTCTCGTAGTTCTTGGAAACGGAACTCTCTCTCTTTGCAATAAAGATCTGAAAAATACAGGAGGCTCTTGACATTAATGAATGTGTTTGAATTGAAAAAGGTCTCGGAGCAGTCTGAGAGAGTCGTGCGATAGTCTATGGAGGAGAAAGAGACCAAAGAGACTTTTTTTTTAATGTTATATAGTGGCTCCCTCGAGGCTCCAGCAGCGTCACATAATGGCCCAGTGATTCATCAGGGGTCAGTTGGTAAAAACCAACCTGAAGGTATCGATCCCTGACCTCCAGTCACCAGGAGGTTCAGCACCAACTCAAAGAGTCAACAGTCTCTACAGATTATACTTATTTATATTACTATTTATTTGAATGAAGATTATATGTTTTATATACCTGAGAAAGGTTGCATTCGCAGAGCATGTTTGAGGCCACCGGTGGTGATGTTCCTCCAGACCTACCATCCACTTGTAAAGTAAGTCAGCATACTATTCCTCATGCTTACCTACTTGTATCAACTGAGCTTATTAAGTTGGGTCCATCTGTTTGAGCTTTGACCCTTATCGCCTCAGCAATTAAGAGGTACTGATCTGAGTGATGGTCTTACCTCCTCTATATGTAAGAGGTAATGACCTGAGTTTATAGCAGACCCAACCCTAGGGTAAATATTATTGGTTACTTTGTGTGGGGGTGAGATAACAGAGCTTTTAAGAAGCCGGGAATGGCTTGAGGAAGAATGTGTCCGGCCCCAGGGGCGGAGAGCCGAGGGAATATTCCAATGTAAACTTACTATAGGTTTACTTAGTGGTAAGTCTAATTTGTATTGATTAAGTAGAGTTCAAGTAATGAAAAGTGCTCTGTCGGGAGGTGAAGTTGAAGCTCCTACCCCCCAGGATGACACGGTAATTTTAGAGAATCACTCTGACGTAACTTTAAAGGATGACTTGATAATATGTGACCTTTGCAGATGTACACAAGGTCAGTTGCTGTGATTTCACGCAGACAAGCCTTCCTTGTAAGCAGCTGGGGCTTAAACTGTTCAGTTTACTAATTATGACAATATATAAAAAAAATGCGCTCGAAAAAACGTTGTAACTTCGTTTGATATAAATCCGTGGCGAGTGAAACGTTCCGGACCATTAACTCCGTGGTGACGGGGCAGAACGTGCTTAATGTTCGCTCTTAAGAACGATAATAATAAATGTATTTTAAAACGGATCAAACAATATTACCACATTGCAGCGAAGCATAACATTGGAATAATGTACAGGAAACAACAAAGACTTCTTGCAGAAGTTTGCTGAAAATGTTGAGATTTAATAAGTGAACGCAAACATGTAATAGAGTTTAAAACAATTCTTATTGTTATTTTTTTTATATTCGTCTTTAGTTCTCTGCTTCCAGTCTGATTGCACATTAACATGAATTTCGCTCAGCCATTACACCTGCCTAAACACCAGTTAAACAATGCACTTTGTGAGCAAAACTTACACAGTAAAATTAATTACATCGATTTATTATGATTATCACGGGGAGTGCTAAACCTGTAGGGATTATACTGCTCCTGTGGAGGATGGGGGGGGGTGTAAAGCATTCAGTCTCAATTCAGGGAATTGGGGTACAGATCCAATCCCCCTAAATCAAGAGACCCTCATCAGCATCAAGGAACCTCCCTTAAGGGGCAACATTATTACAGATATGAATGTATGTTATTTTTCTTTTATCACCTAGTAGAGTGAACTAGGAAGCCATTTTTTCCCCATTAGAATGGGGGGAGGGGGGTTAATCAGGGTTAATCATGGGGAGGGTACATTCAGTTCCCTGGATCAAGATCCTTTCACCATCACCACGGTACCCCTTTCCCCTCCTCGGCGGAAAGGCACTGGCAGTTATTAGTAGTTCACTTTGATATGCCATTAACTTTTAAAAGTAACTTAGAAACCCACCATCAGGAAGTTTGTACAATAAGAGGTCCTTGACCCGAGTCCCAGGAAGGAAAACACAAGTTTGCCCAGTCAATATGTCGGTAGGCAGTGTATCTGCTTCGTTATTAGTGGAGGAAGGATCGAGCCTCAGCCAGTTCTTGAGCTGAATAACCATCACCAGATTATCACATCACATACAATAAATAAATTGATTTCTTGTTTTCTACTTGAGTACTCTTCCTGTGTTTGCCTACTCAAAACTGATAGAGAGAGAGAAAATTATTTATGACAGATTTTCTGTATTTAATTTTTATGATATATTGTTTTTCTAACCTGGTTATGAACATTTCGATCAGAATAAAGCCATATTCAGTTAGCTTCGCATTTGGGCGACCTGCCCGACCACCGCCGCCTTCTTTGCCTCGAAAGTCGCAGTGAGCTAGGGCTAGGAAGTAGCCGTGTTTCCGACAGGGGACTCCAAGTGGAAAGATCACACTCGGTGGCTGACCTTTGATGCAATGACAAGGCCCAGACTGGTGTTTCTTTCTGGGTGAGAAAAGTGTCATGCCTACCATAGGGCTAAATCCTGTGGCTGGTTATTTTCAGTTACGTTTATAATTAGAGAGAGAGAGAGAGAGAGAGAGAGAGAGAGAGAGAGAGAGAGAGAGAGAGAGAGAGAGAGAAGAAAGAAAGAGAAATATGGGGTAACTCAGTAACTAAGCATGACACACCGTAATTCTTGAAGGAGCGCTTAAATATTTTACCTCGCACTTGCACCATTAACAAACTCTACAAAAAGGCAGTAAATACAGGGGCACTACATGGATGATAGATGATCGTGGATGGTGATAATTGATCATATCCCGTACCCCGGGCTCAGTTGTTTGTCAGCTCAGGCTGCAGCTGCTCGTGCAGCTGCTGTTGCTAGTACTGCAACTGCTGTTCCCTTTGCTCCTGTTGCAGCTCTTGTCTTTTACTGCTGTTTCTGCTGCTGCTGTTCCTTGTAATTTTCTTACTAACGTTGTTCAGGCGTTTTATGATCATTAAGGACCTAACTTTAACTGAAATTTTATCATTATCAATAAACCCTGGACTTCCAGTTTCGGAAATTCTCATCATAAACTAATTTTATATAATGTTTCGTCTCTATTT
This sequence comes from Cherax destructor, assembly GCA_009830355.1. Taxonomy (NCBI): domain Eukaryota; kingdom Metazoa; phylum Arthropoda; class Malacostraca; order Decapoda; family Parastacidae; genus Cherax; species Cherax destructor. The sequence goes on along the minus strand of WNWK01001137.1, from coordinate 146,225 downwards.
TAAGATCATGATATTCCCAAAGTGCAGACGAACACCACCTCGCTCTTGCTTATAGAGATATAAAAAATCTAATTAAAAGATTTATTATTATAATTATTATTATTATTATTATTTCATTCATGAGAAGGGCGAAACCCATGTGGGTCATACAGCGCTTGGGGAATCGGAAGAATTCTGATTTGATCCAAAGAACAGGAGTGTGGATCAAATTTCTTGCCTCAAGAGCCCTACACCCTCTCCGTAGGGACCATTATGGATAGAGATAAGACAAAATCAGCTTCGTTTAGCTTGTCTCTACAAATGGTTCACAGTTAAACAATGGTTGGAAAAATTACACATTAGTTTTCGTCAGACTTGGGAGGTAATTTATAAAGTTCATCTAGGATAACTCCAATAAAAAATCGAACAGATTAATTGATTTATCGCTGGATCCTGGAGTTCCAGCTGTTGACAGCTTTCCTGAAGCTCTTCCCCATCGTGTCCCTTGTGTGTCCCGCTGGAGAGTGAATAGTGATAGTTTCTGGGTCAGGGGTGAAGAATGAGATGCTGCGCACCTTACCCTCGAACCCAAATAGAAACAAAAGACAGGCAAGCATATTGATTCCTGCGTTATTTTTCACTCATGTTTTCTCACACCAGAACGAAGGGGGAAAGGGGTGCGTCTCCAATGTGTCTCCAAGTGTTTGTATATTATTAGAATGTATATTAAGAGCATGTTGAGACTAAAATTGAGTTATATTGATGGCTCCTGGTTTATTTTTTTCGTTTATAAGACAAAGCATAATTGTCTTACAAACGCTGCACTAGGAGGCTCGTTGCCAGCATGCATAATTGCTGCATCTTATCAGTGTGTGACGGCAGATGTTGTACGTAAGCAACACAGAGCTGTTATTGTTTGAAATTCATTTACCATACTCAGAACACTCATATTCCCTGCTGAGGAAAAGAGAGAGAGTGAACTTTGTTCCCTTCCCAGAACTACTGATGGGTTATTTACGTTTATCCAGCTGCTCTGAAAGTTACTTTGCTGGCCTACCTGCGTTGAATACGAAATGAATAAAATATGTCAAAGGTTTCCTCTGAAAATGCATCATCTGGTTATAAATCTAAGTCAGCAAGCGGGTCACAGTTCTCTGAGAAGACGTCTGCTCTAAAACTTCACCTATGTCGTGACTGACAACACAAAGCCAACTCATTCTTCAATTTAAAGAATGTGTGTGTGTGT